>JBBPDI010091773.1:0-11969 GCA_037974545.1 Cucumis variabilis | reverse complement strand
AAGTATAGGATTTGAGTTCTCATTGTGAATGACATGTGAACTTATTTTATTGATTGATTGATTTATTAATAGACACATAATTTTAATATAGATCAAGTTGTTATATAGTTCATTTTCCAAGTCAATTGATTTTTTTTTTCTTTTTTTTCGTTTAAGAGTCAAGTTTAAAATTGACACGTAGACTTTAGAAACGTTAGGTACAGAGAATTATCAGTTTTTCTTCATCGCTTTCTTTTAGTTGGATGATAATATGGCGTCGATGACTTCAAATTTTGACTCCAACGGTTGAAGATGCACAATTTATATTAATTCATCCTTCATTTATCTTTGTGTTCGGATTGACACAAAGAACAATAAGTTAATGATTTAGGATGATTTAGGGAAAAAAATCTTTTTTATTTTAAAGTTTTTTTTATATAAAAAAAGAAATTATTCAATTTTTTTTTCTTATAATATTCCAAATCGAATGTAAATGTTACATCATATTTGAATGAAAAGAATCCTGATAACGTTATACTATGGTTAAGAATAGTTTAGGAGAATTAAAAGTCACATATTCTATATCAATGTAGTGTATCTTCTTTTTCGGTAATTCAATCATAAGAATTTCAAAATTAAACACGCTTAACTTTTGAACAATTTAATGTTAGGTGACCTAGAAGTTTTCTTAAAATGCATGCGAGTGATGACACAAAACATGTTAAAATGACTTGTGTTAATTAGTTTGTAAAGACACCTTTCACTATTAGAAACCTTTAAGACAAGCAAAGATGGCATGCATGGGTTTGGATTTAAAAGAATGTCGAGGTCGTCAATTGCTGAATCTAGATTATGAATCTGGGTACTAGCGCGTTACACTTACATGGTCTATATAAAAACTGTGGTGATGAAAGATCGAACCTTCTACTTTAAAGATGATAAGTCACACTAATTAATGTTAAACTAATCTAGTTTTGACAAAGGGAACGTATAGTTTAGATCATTGCTAGGGTTGGAAGAACTTTATGTTTAAAATAAGGTTCATACTAACTTTTGTAATTTTCCTATAAATTAATTTGTCTTCTTCTCACGAAATTTAGAAAAATTAAAATTTGTCATTGTACGTATAATTATCTTTTTAGAAAAATGGTAAGTAATACTAATTAAAGCTAAACTAAACTTTGACAATATTTTATATTAAAGTTAAAGCTAAACTTTAACTTTGATAAAATATCTTAGATTAAACACAATAATTTTTAATTTAAATCATTTTAAAACAATATTTTATATTAAATTTAAGGACCATTTTGATAAGCTTTCAATATGCTTTAAGTTTACAAAGCTAGAGGTTCTTCTAGGATCCTTGTAAATGAACACAAACAAGACTAACTTACCAAATGATTCCAACCAAGAGTTTAGCTAGAAGATGAATTACTCTTAGATCAAACTTAGAATCTATGATGGTCACTCTTAGATCCTAAGACGACTCACTCTAGAATTAGATTGATCAAAACTAATCCAATGAATCGATTAAACATCAAACGCAAGACAAGATTTGAAACAAGAGACAACACCAGAGGGGTTGAATAAGCAAAAACTTTTTAGTATTCACCATATCCTTTTTATGAGCATTACAAGCCATTTTAAAGGCCAAATGGTCGTGGATTGACCAAGAAATTCAAAAGTCATTCAAATACATTTAATTGCAAACTGTAGAAAATAAGACCTAGGAACTTAAAACTTGATTGCACAACAAACAAGCAGTCATTTCTCAAAAACTAAAAGGATAGAATTGCTTTAAATTGTCTTAAATATGTGCTATGTAATCAGCTCCTCATAATGGCAACGCTTGACAACCATTGACATCATGAAATTCCAAGAGATGCAAGTTGGACAGCCACCACTTCACAAATTCTGCACATTTTTTTTCGTCCCCCATTCCAAACTACACAACTTTTTTCGTGTCATCTTGACTTTATTCTCTTCTTGACTTGTTGAACTAACATCATACAAAAATTTGGGTTCAAAATCTTTGACCTCTCGTTGTGCATTTGCCAGCTTTTGAACATGTAATGTGAAAGCCTCTTGTATCTTCTTTGTCTTGCTCCTTGTTATTGGTCCTTCAATTACATGTAATGGATTATTGATTGTTAAATGTTATTTTAAACTATTTATTGATTGTTAAATAACATTACTGATTGAATCCACATCAAATTTATTTTAAATGTTAAAACTATTTATAAATATAATAAAAGTTTATTTTGTATTGAGAATATATATTATACTTTTCAAGGTGAAAATGTTTATTTCAACTAACAAAATTTAACTTTTAATAATTAAAAAGAAAAGTTTAATTAGATAATTGAACGAGCATGAACTAAAATAAAAGAGAATCAAAATGTAAGTATTAAAAGTTGTATTCAATATTTTCGAATAAAAAAAATATCAAACTATTTATACAAATTGAAAAAAAATAAACATTTGCAGACAATGATAGATTTCTATCAACTTTTGTCATTAATAAATTTATATCAATTTTTATTAATGATAGTCTTTTATCTATTTATATTTAGATGAGATCTATTTGAAATGTATGAATGTAAAAATTTTTGGTATAATATAATTTAACCTATTTTTGTATATTTAAAAAATTCCTTAAAAATAATATTTTGAACATTTTCCCCACAATTCTTACTTCCAAAATCTCCTATACAAATTTCTCATACGCCTCATTGTTTATATTATTTTGGCACGATTTAAATTAATTAATGCAATCCATAATTTTAAATTCTAAGATGCATGAGAGAATTAAATCAAACGTATGAATTCTATCAATTTTTTACTTGAACTTTGAGAAGGTTTGTCAATTTTTAATTAATCAGAGAAGTTTTTAAACATAAAAAATATGGGCGTTTGCAAAAATAACAAAAAAAAAATGATAATAAGGCTCATGTTATTACATTTTTTAAATTTCAAAAGTTACAAATTTAATAGCGCTCTGATCACCATGGCAATATGCAAAAAATAGGTGTTATTGGCTGTTTTTTTAAAAAAATATTTTTATCATCTGATGCAATTTCCTCTGAAAACATGTCAAAATAAAAATAATGATAGACACAGTAGCTATCAATCTCTATCAATAATAGACATGTATCGATTTTTATCAACGATAGATTTCTATCTAGACGATAAGAAAAAAAAATTGTTATAACTTATAAATAGTTATTTTTTATATTTAAAATTTTAAATATTGAAATTTTTATTCTTCTTTGTCAATTTAATAAATATAAGACATGTTTTTCAAAAGAAATTAGCGAGGCTTCAAAGAAAACATATTTTTCAAAAGAAATTAGTGAGGCTTCAAAGAAAACGATAAACTATTGTTGAAATATGTATTTATGTGAATAAAATACTATATTCGTATTATTTTGATTAGGAGGGTTTTTGTCCAAAATGAAATAATAACGTAATCTCCACAAACTCACTAAGTATTATCTGTACTATATATAAAAACTTCTATATGGAGAAATTTTTATTCCTATTTTGTCCTTTCTTTATAACCATTTTAAAATTAACTTGATGGATAATTAATAAATATGATTTCTAACTATTAATTGAAGAAAGTAGAATATTAAAAAATTTTATATATTTATTTCTAAAAATAAATCAATTTTAGAATTTATGACTTTACCTTACTATAATTACATTGGTTTCAAAACTTTTTAAATTTTAAAGTATGAAGGACGTAAAAAGTTGAAATTTAAATGGTTTTTCATTTACATTTCATTTTTTTAAAACATTTTTCCTACTATATAAAAGACTTACTTCATTTTATTCTATCAACATCTTTTTGTTTCTTCTTCAAAACTTCTATATTTGTAAGCCTATTGATATAAAAAATGTCAACAAACGAATTCTATTGTTTGATTGGAGAGTTGAGGTCTTTCACAAAACCATGGAGAATTAAACTAATAGTTCTTCGAAAAACAAACATCTAATTGTGCGGTCAAGAAAAAAAATTGTCAATTTTAAAGCTCAATTTGATCAATGAAGAGGTTTGTTTTAGCTTTACAGTTTTTTTTCTTCTTCAATTATAATATTTTAATTTCAATCATTGTTTTCATCATTGCAGGGAACAAAAGTACAAGCTGTGATGTCTAATGACATAATCAAAAAAATTGGAAAGACTATGAAAAATAAATCATATTTCATAGAAAATGAAAATGTGAAGTCATCTAATACGAAATTTTCAAGCTTTAATTCGGACATTGAAATTAGTTTGTCTCCTTCGTCAGAGATCGAAGAACTAGAAGAGTCAAGCAATTTTAATATGTTGAAATTTAATTTCAATGAATTTCAAGCAATTTCATCACTGGTTGACAAAAAAACATTAATAGGTATGTGTATTGATCATTTAATTTGTTAGTTTATGTTGTTTTTCTCATTTACTTCTTTGTTTAATTTAATTCTATTTCATGAATAAATTTTGTAAGAATTGTTTTTTCTGTACGATCCATAACAGAAATCAAAATGAAAAACTCAAACAATAGAAGTTTGACAAAAAGAGATGTTTATCTTATAGATAAGAGGTACTATAAATATGTTTTTGTATTTATGTTGATTTAAGTTATTGTTATTCACATTTAGTTATTTTTTCCATATATATTCAAACAATTTTTCATTTTGAAGTTGTTCAACAACGAAGTTAAGATTATGGAGTGATTTGGCAGAAAACAAAGGTTCAGAAATTGAAGAATATGCTAACAATAATCCTACAATTGTGGTAACCAATGTTAAAGTTGAGATTTACGAAGGTATATATCAAGATTAAATATAAAATTATAATGTGTCTGTATGTGGAAATCATATAATATGTTGATAAAGTAAATGTATATTCTTAATTTTCTTTTTAGGGGAAGTGAGTGTCGAGTATTATCCGATACAAAGGAGCTAGGTGCTAGGTATTTTAACTAAATTTATATAACTATGTTTCTATTTAATTTGAACTTATTTATGTCACAAACAAATAATACATGCAAACATATTATGTAGGAGAGAAAATTTACTTGATTATAGAAAGTTGTCCATTATGAATTCGTCAAGAAGAATGCAAGAAGCTAAAGTAGTTAGCATAAAAATATAATTGAAGGAATGGGTCAGGCTATATATTGTTCTTTCATGGCATCAATTATCACTATATTTAATAAAGAAAGACCATGGTTTGAAAAATGTAAAACATGCTCTCAATCCAAATGATAACGACGCAACAACTTTTTGTAGCAATTGAAATAAAGATAGAACCTTCACTAGAAAATATATGCTCAAAATATTAGTTTCTAATGGAGAAATGGATGCACACATAACTATTTTTGAGGCATCGAAAATATTAGTACGATGTAACGTCTCTAAATATACTACAGGTAAATACCTATATAATCTACAATTATATTTTTTATTTTATGAATGCGTATTTTTTAGATAATCCTAATACTATCTAAAAAAAATACAGATGAAGAAGGAGCAATCAAATACTTATAGAAAGTTGACTCTGACCGAAGGCAAAAAATACAAATTTCTCATTCGATTGGACAAAAGAAATGAAATGGACAGAGCAAGATGATATTTTATTGCTCACGAGATTAATACAATTGAAGAAGATTGTAATGTACAAGAAGTTATGCATATTGGAAAGAAAATGAAAGTGGAGAAATAGTTTTTATTAATATGAAAAACATACATTTTATTGTGATTTTTATTAGTTACAATTATTTTTAACTCCTAATTAATGACATTTTTATTATCTTTAATCAATATCGTTTATTATTTCACAAATTACAATTATTATCATTAAATTTTCAATTCTACATAATTGAAAATGCAAACAAAAACTAAATTGTATATAAAAGTTAAAGAAAATTATTTTACAAGTTACTAGAAACTTGCATATTTAAATATTATTTAATATGAATAAATTGTTTAAAACAAAAATAAAACAAATTATAAATTTTATTATCTCCCTCTACCAAAAAAATAATTTTGATCCTCCATTAATATAAAATATTTGAATATTTTTTTTCAAACATAGTTAAAGAAATAATACTCAACTATAATGACTCAAATTAAATCAGTAATATTTATAAAATCAAATTTAATTTACATTTATATACTTATATATTATAAATTTACATTTATATACTTATGTATTTAGAGTTATTGCTCTTGCTAAATGTTTACCTCTTTATTTTATTTTTTTATTAACATAATTGATTGAGAAGACATAATAACTACTTTACTAATTTTTTTATTGGTTTTTTTTTTCAGCCTAAATACATAATACTATCCATCCGTTACACTTTTTACACTTTCATATTTACTCATTTCAATAATATTAAGATTAATAAAAACTATTATTTTTTATTGAAAATTATGAAGATAAACCTCACCACAAACCACAAAACAAAATTTCATAAAAACATTTTTTTTAAAATGGTAAGTTTCAAAACATTTATTATTTTGTATGAATTAGAAAATTAACTTTTGTTTTAATTTATTACCTTACATGAATGAATTTTATAGAAACAATGTTTTACTTTCTGGATCAATATACATGACTTTTTAAACCAACTTTTTATTTAGTGTTTTCTTTTTAAAATAAAATATTCATAACTTTGGTTATTAAATCATATTAATTTGCCAATCATGGTTTTAAAAAAATATTAGTATATATTATTCTTTCTAAATTTTGGTTATAATGTTCTACTTATATTTTAATTTGCTAATTTATTAGATTTGATTTATTGTTAACATATAATAATAGTTTAAATAAACAAGTTATCCGTTTTTAATGTTTTACATTACTTTATACTTTAAAAACACATGATGTATCATATTTGCACAATTCAATTCAATGATGAAAAAAAGTAATAAAAACAACTAATTTGTACAAGAAATTAAAAATACAGAAAACACAAAATAATAGTAATAATAATAATGCAATAATAAAAGTTTATATTGTAGGTTATAAAACAAAAAATATTAATAACGACGATCAAGAATATGGAAATTATATTAATATATCAATCATCCGTTTAGAAAAAAAATTATTACTATATTAATTCATATATCATCTATTAATTTTATCATCTCATTCTACCAAAAAATAACTTTGTTCTCTATCATCCATTAATATAAAACATTTGAATATTCTTTTTTCACACATATTTAAAAATAATAATAATAACAACAAACTCTAATGTTTCAAATTAGATCTCATTTTGATAACATTTATAAAATCAATTTAAATTTACATTTATATACTTACTATTTTCAAATTTAGGTTAACTTTTTAAATTTAGGTTGTAATGTTCACCTTTTTATTTATTTGTTAATTTTTTTATTAACTTAATTTATTGCTAAGACATAATAACTATTCTACTAAATTTTACACTGTTTTCTTTAATAAAATTTCAGACTAAATACTTAATACAATATTAAGATTAATAAAAACAATAAATTTTTATTGAAAATAAAGAAAGACAAACATCAGAACACACAATATAAAATAAAATTTCATAAAAACATTTTTTTTCTAAATTTTAAGTTTCAAAACATTTATTATTTTTACGAATTGAAAATTTTATTTATTGTTTGAATTTATTGCATTACTTAATGAATTTTATAGAGAAAAAAAAAAGTTTTCCTTCTAGATGAATATAACTTTTTAAACCAACTCTTCATTTAGTCTTTTTTTATTTTAAATATTCATCTTTATTTATTTTCCATTTATTACCGATGAATAACTAATTATATGAATATTAAATTACAGTAATTTGTCATCGGTTTAAAAAGTATTAAATTTGTCAATCACAGTAATTTGTCAATTATTGGTTTAATTTATTACCAGTTGATTGCTAATTTATTAAATTTGATTTATTGGTAAGAAATGATAAAAGTTTAAACAAATAGGTTATCCATTTTTTATGTAAAACTAATTTGCACAAAAAGTTATGAATACAGAAAAAAAAAACTAATAATAATGCACCATTAATGCAATAATAAAAGTTCATAGTAGGTTACAAAATAAAAAATACTAATAATGAATCATTATGAATATAAAATCATATTAATATGTCAATCATCAGTTTAAAAAATATTAGATCTTACCTTTTTTTTCTTATTCACTTCTTTCAATTGTGCAAAATTAAATTCTTCATTGGTTCTAAGAGCTACAACAAAATTCAGAATTAATACATTAGAGATAAACCAAATGATTAAATTTAAAATTTACATTGCTTTAAATTATTATATAATAATGTTTAGAATCCAATTAAAAAAATTTTGGGTCTAGAAAAATAAACTAGCTTATGAGAAAAATAATAACATGATCAAATGATAACTATGTGATAAGACTAAATGATAGCAAATACGTATTTTAATCTTTGTTGAATATTGAAGTACCTTATTTTAAATTAAAGTTACCTTATTTTTGTTGAAAATTGGAGTACCGAGACCGTCGTGCGATGAAAAAAGATCAACATTATACAAGTACAACAACTTGGTCAAAAAGCTAATTGTTTCTAACAATTTAGGAGGATTTGATTCTTTTTTTATAGATAGATGGTGATGAATTTGGTTATTGGATGGAATTGAATGTACTTTAGATTAATTTGATAAATTTTTAAAATAATACTTAATTGTAGTAGTTGGAGTTAAAAAGGATGATTTCTTTTGTATAAATAAGATTGGCTTTAATTTGCAAATTTCTTTTATGATAAAAAGAATGTCCTTAAAAATATCTTTTGTTGTTATTACTATTATGTTAATCAACGCATATTTATATTTACAAATTAGGGACGTTTATAAATATGTTTACAACGAATTTGTTTTGAAAAGTATTTACAAATCTATTACACTCTCTTCGTTTTTTTTTTCTTTTTGTTATATATGTCATAATTTGGAAATGTTTACAAATTTATTAACTTTCTAGATTTCAATGAATGTCTATAAATTTAGCAAGAATTCATTTACTATTTTATTGAAATTAAGATTTATAATAATTTTATTGTATAACTAAGTATATTAATTTTTAAATATATTTTAAAATAAATCTACGATATTTAAGCATTAGATAATATTTTTTATATGTTTTAAAAAATAAATAATCTTAAGATATACTAAAGAAAGCAAAGTTAATGAATGAAAGAAATAAACACCAACTCATTATATAAAACTCATTATATATATAAATATTTATAAATATTTTGTGCATTAATATCTCTTAAGTTATATATATATTATCTTCACAAATAATTAATGATAGTTATTATTATGATTGTAGTGGGATTTTGATGCCAGGAGAAACTTTCAATTATTCATTTTTTTCTTAATTACTAATCTAATTAATTGTAATTGAAAGGGACTTTGTTTCACACTATTTAACTATTTGTATATAATAATATACTCTACAATATTTGATAGAAATATATTATATATTAGTCACTATCTTACCATGTTATATTATTCACAAAAAAAAAAAAAAAGACACTTATGTATTTAAAACATTATGTTTACCATTTGTATTCATAGGAAAATAAAAAATAACTCAAATTGCGAGGAAGAGAAAAAAGTATGCAAAGCTATCGATTGAAGATAGAAGACTTAAAATTCAAAAGTCTGCACATGCAAACAAGATAGCACGAGAGAGAGAGTGAATTTGAAAATAAATTTTGAATAAGGACAATACATTTTCCCTTCAAGAACTACATGTGGCTACAACAAGTGGTACACTTTCAAAATTCACTTACTCATATTTTAAATTCATAGTATATGAAATAAAAAATATTAATGTTTAATATTTTAAAACAGATAAAATTTCACATGAGGAAGATGTTATTCATGAACTCAAATCAATGCCTCCATATGCATTTTGTAATGCCAAACGTTTTGAATTTGAACACCAACATTTTGTTGCCATAATGGAGAAATTAAACTTTCTTATAGCAAATGTCCTAATGAATTGTTGGATTTATTTACATCTCAACTTGAGGAGGGGTTCAATTTTAGAGGAGGGGATCAATTTTAGAAAGAATATAAGGGCATACAATAATATTTTTTTTCTTTCACTTCTTTTGGAGTTAATTCGGACAAAAACTTAGCTTCATTAAGAAAAGGGGTTTACACATTCAGAGCTCAAGGACAGATATATCATGATCTCCCAACACTTCTACCAGAGGATCATCCTAAATACTTTCAATTATATTTCTACGATACAGAAAATGAAGTGCAAAATAGAATGAAGATACTTCAAGATGGAGATCTAGATGAGTAAGTTATAGAGAAGTTAATAAATGTCCTCCAAATTAACCCGTACACTCAAATTTTTAGAT
Source organism: Cucumis variabilis (assembly GCA_037974545.1). Taxonomy (NCBI): domain Eukaryota; kingdom Viridiplantae; phylum Streptophyta; class Magnoliopsida; order Cucurbitales; family Cucurbitaceae; genus Cucumis; species Cucumis variabilis. The sequence continues at coordinate 1,605 of JBBPDI010091773.1, read as the reverse complement.
TTTTGAAAAACATTAAGTCATTTGAAGACATTCATATACATATTGCAAGTAATGTGAAGGTTGATCAACGAGTCTACAACATACCTACAACAGATCAAGTTGTGGCAATATGGATCAAAGGAAACAAAGAAAATGTGTTCTTGAGAGAGATATTGTAGTCCATGCATATTCTGGAAGTCGACATAGAATAAAGCATTATTTTAATTGTTACGACTTGTTACAATATCCATTGTTATTTCCAAAAGGAGAACCTGGGTGGCATCAAGAAATAGATAGATGCACTTGTCGAACCAAAACTATTCATTCAAATGTGATGAATTCTTATATCCAAGAAACTCAAACAATTGAACAACCAGAAGAAATAGAATGTCAAGGTATCATACTCTCTTTCTGTGTGTGTGTGTGTGTGTGTATTATTTTGCAAAGTAGTTTCATATATTTTAACTTAATAACATAACTGATTGTTAGGTATATTGAAGAAAGGACATAAACAAATTTCACATATACATGCAATGTTTATTATAATCTAAAACTATACATTATACGTGTCATGCACGTGTATTTTACTAGTAACATAAAAAGTGTCCATTTTTATTAGACAACTTTTCAAACTTACCAAATTGATTTTTAACCCAATTTTTACTTGAAACAAAGTTTTTCAACCAATTAAGTCTAATGTCTCTGCCCATCAACATATTATACCAAAAAGTTAGAAATTTGAGTTTCTTTTATCCACAAATTCACTTAACTGTTCTAATATTAGAAACATCGATGACGATTTATACACAAAAAAAATTTTAACCAAAAAACGAAAGTCAAAGCTTTTTCAGCTACTTTAGCTTTTCAACAAATGGAAACACTATTAAAGATTCAAATTTCTTTTCTTCACAAGTTTAGTAATTATTTTTATTATATAGGAAATGCTATTCTTTTTATTAGAATACAATTTAAAGAGTGTTCGAGGTGTTGAGTTGGTATTACGACCCGTGGTTATTATTTCGATCAATAGGTTATATTAGTTTGTGTTTGAAGTGCAACCTATTTTAGTTTAGGTAGAAAACAATAAAAACAGAGAGTTGAAGACAAATGATAGGTAAGAAACAATAAACATTGTAACAAATAGCAAACACTCTAACAAAGAGATTCAAAATGATAATATCATGAGATTGTAATTATAATAGTTGAAAATACATATTAAAATTAGAGGTTTTGATGTGAAGTGAACTATAATACTCCATCCATGAAATTGGAGGTTCGAACATAAAAAATTAGATACCATAAGAAATCAAACCAAAGTTTTTTAAGCCACTTTGGTCCAACTTAACAAATGCAAACTACTCATATGCTCAATTAAAAGGTTTGTTGTTCGACACCATTTATTTCAAATAAATACTTTTTTCATATAAAACAAAACAAACTTACGTATAATCTCCACCTAAGAGTTCAAAATCTCAAACCTCACAAGACTCCTAGGAAAAGAAAGAAAAGATTAGTCTTTCAAATTCCAACTTATAGGCTTAAACAATTAGGGTGTGTTTGGGCCCCAAACAATTACTGTGGGTTTGGGTTATAATAACCCAACCCACGTTTGGGGCCCGTGTAATG
>JBBPDI010091757.1:0-11973 GCA_037974545.1 Cucumis variabilis | reverse complement strand
ATATTCCCTTAATTGTTTAGTTTAAGGGTTGCATGTTAATTAGGGGCATTTAGGGTATTTTTCCTATCCTTTTTCCGCTGTGCTTGTCTAGTTCTATCAATTGACTGTTCTCTTCAATAGGTGATGAGTGAATTACAGGAAGGAAAGGTTGTCTCGAATACCATACGTTGGCTTGCACATGGAGCCCACCCTGGTTTAATGATGTATGAGCGGTACACGATTAATGGATTTTCTAACCACACAAAGTCTCGTGATGACCACCGAACTGTTCAAAATAGTGGGATTATGTTAGTCGTAACAACAATGCAAGTGTCTAGTGCAAAGAACAAAAAATCGATCGTTTGTGACATGTCTTTCTATGGGACGATTCAAGTGATTTGGGAAGTCAACTACAATACGTTTAAGGTTGTTATGTTCAAATGCAATTGGGTTGAAAACAATATTGGTGTTCGAATGGATGATCTTAATTACACACAGGTAGACCTTAACTGAATTGGACACTCATCAAATTCGTTAATTATTGCCACACACGAGAGACAAGTATTCTATGTCACAGATCATGTTGATGCAAGATGGTCCGTTGTTGTGATGCCACCAGAGAAGAACTTTCCTTACAAATGTGTTTATGATGACATAGGAGACATGCTACCGCATTATCCGTTACTCTCGAAATGGACAACATGTGATATTGACAAAGGTGGGGAAACATACGCTAGACCTAGCTGTGAAGGCACATGCGTTACCAATTGACTTTGAGAAGTATGTATAGTAAGATGCGTACATTTGGTTATTTTGGTTGTGTTTAATGTTCATTACATAAAGTTAATGATTGTCGTTTTTTTCTTCTTTGTAGGATAATGCCATTTTTAGATATGACTACTTCATAATCTACCGTTATCAAGTTTTCATTTCATGTTCAATAGTTTATTTGTTTCTCAATTTCGGAGAATATTATGTATTAGATATTCTACATTGAAAGCGTTATGTATTCTACCATAGTTATTATGAACTTTGTGTAAGTAACTGTGCAAGAATCGTTTCTTAATTTATTTGAGAACCAACAGTTGAATCACATTTCACTATGAAAGTTTCATTTCGGTTCTAATAGTAGACTTCTTTTTCTTGCTTACAAATACATAAGTATTTTTACTAACAGTCTCTTGGGTTATGTTTGAAATCACATTTATATTTGTAGTAATGGTTCATTCAGATGATGATCAGCTTGCTACACCCCATGTAAGAGGGGAAAGCAGTAGCCAAAAAAGAAAAACGTGGCCCTACGAGAATGAAGGAGATAACTAACGTGTTAGTAGTGAAGGGCAAAAAAGGGAAGTTCAGTTCAACGAATTGGGTTAACCAATTGGATGGAATGCAGCGAACTGAAAATTTTTATAGGAACGACGATAAGGTTTAACCTTCTGATCATGTATTCTAGTTGGCCTGCGGTTCCCAAAAAAATGAAGGATACGATATTTGAACTCATTGAGGTAAAAATCCTTCTAAGTCATTTTAAGTATAATAAACCCTTCACTGAAACAATTTTAATATTTTTGATTTGTTTTTGACATTGTAGGTCGACTTCATTCTTGACCCAAAGTCAAAGAAAAGTATCGTTCAAAATGCGGGAGTATGCTTTTACGGATTTAAGTCCAGATTGACAACTACATACGTACTGCCGTTTAAGGACGATATAGAAAAGTTAAAACATCCACCAACTGAGTACTCATTAATCGATCAAGACCATTGGATTGAATTTATGGCTTCACACTTGAAGGAAGATTTTGAAGTAAGTATGAAGATTCAAACAATTTCTTATACTTTATGTACACTTTGTTACCTAAATATGTTAATTGAATTGAGTTGATACAATTTTTCTAAAGAAAAAAGTAAAGAAGGAAAACTGAAAACTAAGCTAAATAAATACAACTATAGAACATCTCGCAAGGGGTATGCAAATCTTGTTGAGGAGTTGGTAAGTCAAAATCTTTGTCATATTTGATTATTAAAGTAGTAAACATCTACCTTTCCTATTTTTGTTATATTATATAACATCTATTCTTTATATAGCATGCGTCTTCTTCGTCCAATCAAATTGATCAATCGATAGTATGGAAATATGCACACTTGGATCGTAAGGGAGAATTCCCAGATAAAGAGACAAAGAACGTTGTCGATGTTATAGTAAGTTAATGCATGAAAAGTTTTTTTTTTTTTTTCATGGTTTCGTAACTTATAATTTCTATTTTTTCTACTATGTTTGGACGATCTATTAGGCAACCAGAAGGCACGTAATTTATCAAGCGGTGATGATGTATTAACTCAAGCATTGGGTGGGAAAGATCATTTGGGAATAGTCCAAGGCGTGGGAAAATATGTCACAAAGAAAAAGTATTTTCATACCCCGATGGAATCAAAATCGAAACAAAGTAACGAGGAGAAGACAGTGCATAGAGAATGGAATGAAATGGCGAAAAGAATTAAGGAGTTAGAAGCGGAGCTAGAAAAAAGGAAAAAATATGAGGGTGGCATAGGAGACAAAGAAGAACAATGGAGCATGTGTTCAAAAGGAAAACCATCAATGAAAGAAGATTCAGATGATGAGATTGAATAGGTAGCTTCTGATCTAAAACCAGAGAAAGCGGTAGATGACATGGTCAAAGTGAAGAAAGAAGAGAATGTAGAAGATATGGGATCAAATGAAATGAAGGTTAGTTTCACAAATGATTTACTAAATGGACACTTTCTTTACTAAGAGTACATACAAATATTTAACAAATACTTCTACGTAGGTTGGAACTTTGTGTATGCTGGCGTTTGAAATACAAGATAATATCATTGCCCACGAGATAATATTTGATGCAGAAGGTGACAGTGACAACATAAAAGTGTCTGTATGTTGTCCTGGATGGTGAATGTGCAATTCTCATCCCGATGAAGGAAGAACTCATCAAAATGATGTAGAAAGTGGGTTCACACTTATTGTGGCCACGACATCTTGTTCTTACTAGAAATGACAAGGTGATTGACTATCTTCTTGTGTTGCTATTTCATTCATCAATTTATACTAACACTAGTTGTAATTTTTGTGATACAAGGAGACTATGGGTTTGAGTAAGGATCCATCAACATTCTCTAGCGCAGCATATTAACGTGCTCCAGTGGCCCTTCAGTGTTTGGTAAGATTAGTTGACCATATGAGGTCATCGATTCAACTAACCACGCTCGTTGAAGTCTTCGCTGTGAGAAGAAAATGCTGCATTATGATTGAGTCACTGAGAGATTTCTCCACAATGCAGCCAACATGTAAGATTTCTTTTTACTATCTTATTGTTCAATAAAAAAAGCATATGTATGCGTACATGATGTACGATCTCCTTTTAATGTAATTCCAATGTATTTGTGTAGGTACCTTTACACAATTATTGAAGAAGATAGAAGTTTAGGGTTGTACAAGTTCTTGGATACTGGATCTGTCAGTTGTTTGAGTTACAAAGAATCCCCGCGCACAGTTGTTGAATGTTCAATTGCTCGGAGCTGAGTATGACCAACTAGTATTGTTCCCTTACAACTTCGGGTAAGTGTATGATCATGATATTTTCACTGTCATTCATGTTTTGAATACACTAGTCCAATATGAAGTCATAATGTTTCAAACATGTTCTTAGCAATCACTAGAGTTTGGTCTTTATAAATCCTTCAAAGGGTCCTGCATTTTGGATTGACCCTTTGAAGAACTAGATTGACGGAGACATGTCTGAAGTACTTCAAATGTATGTCATACTTATATTGTTAATTTATTTATTCTGTACGCAACGATTTTAAGTACGTAACAATCTTATATTATTTGGTAGATCATTCAATATATCAAACCCTAAAAAAACCAAACAGGAAGGTCGTAAAGGTATGTGAATTTATTTATTGGGATAGTTGTAAATTAGTTATTATACTTTTAACATACATATATGTTGTTGTATGTGCATCCACAGTGTTCCAAACAAAATGGGGTAGTAAAATGCGGGTATTATGTCATGCGGTTTATGCGTGACATAATTTTGTCAAGGAGTACCTCTATTGTAAATGTTGCAAGTACAACAATTTTAAAACTATCATCATGTCATTTATTTTGAATCAAACTCATTCTTAACTACTTTATTATCCAGAGATGAAAATTTTACCTTGTATGTACTCGCAAGGTGACATTGATGAAGTTAGATCGGAATGGGCGGAGTTCCTTTATAAGCACATACATTGTGCTTAGCATCAGATTCTTTATAAACATTTTTTATGTATTTTTTGGATCTTTTTTTTGTTGATATAATTTTGTTGAACATGAACGGCACATATGTAAATGTTTAAGACTATAGCTTTTAACAAACTAAAGTAGCACAGAGGTAAGTTCATGGTTCTTGTCTCACATTTATATATATATGTATGGTGTAGAATTTAACGGATATGAATGTGTGTGCATTTATTTTCTTTTTCTTAGGAAGAGTCTGATATTTTTGAAGTAAAAGTTCATGTTCATGGAAACCTTTTGTTTGGAGGCCTACAACTTGTAGGAATTGTTGCAATTCGACCCTCTTATCAATCACCCACAACCTTATCGATCTCCAATGCATACTTGTTTGGAATTCTACCTTGGTACGTTACTTGTAATTTTATTTTTCATTTTATTTTATTTATATCAATTATCCCCTTCTATTTGAAAAGATAAAAAAAATAAAAGAAAAGAAAAGCATTGTACGTATAAAAAGATGATCGGTGTGTAGTCACGTAATAGACTTCTAATGTAATAATGTTCCTTTTTCTTTAAAAAGACTATTATCTTATATTTCATTGAATTTTTTGCTATTTAGTGGCATTGATTCAATATTACAAAGTAATCAGAACTATGTAAATCATTTAGGCAAGGTTCGGGAAGTGCATGCCTTAGTTTATACGGTGGATTTGTGAAGTGGTGCATGGAAAAAGTAAGTTTATCTGTTCACACATTTAAATTTACGAACTTCAGTAATTTGGCTGGTTCTTTTACGCATATAATTTTGCTTTCTATACATCAACGAGAATAGTGCTTATGCTTTCTTTTTTATCTTGTATCCTCCTAAAGGAAAAGGATGGAAGTGATAGTTTTGAAGTTCAACTTGTAGATGAGAAGCACTGGGATGATCTTGTAATTATCATTGATGTGGTATGTAGCTTTTCTCACTTTTTTTATGACATAATAAACATAATCGATCATCATGTTTTTTCTTATAAGCGAGGACAGAACAAACTATTCACCAATTGGACACAATAGAGTGATTTTTTATTTTTACAGTATCTATTGGAGTTTTGGTTTCATAGCGACGGTTTAAGTTGACTTGGGGCCTGTATAATCGATGATGATGTTTTCGATTGTAGTATTGCCCATACTTTAGAAGTCACAAAGAAAAAAGTCACGATTACAACTTAAAACATGGGTAGAGTTGTGAAATGAACTATAATAAATAATATAATCCAATAGTGTCATATATTTTTCTTCTTTTCTATTTGTCATTTGACTATACACTAAGTATGGTTCTTGAGGAATATTATCTCATTTTCTATCTTATTTTTCAGTGCAATAGTGAATGGTGTATTTTGTTTACCGACTTCTGGTTTCTGGTCAACGAAATCTGTTGATGCATATGATATAATTGCTTCAGGTTCAAGTAGTGCTCAATGTTGAAATATTCCTTAATATCTAATGCTTAGATATAGATAATGCTTTCTGGTTTTGTAACCTTGTCATGTATGTAGTCATGTAATAGATGGAGATAGCTGAAGATGTGAACAGAATGGTCAAATATAAATATTCTAGGAGGAGGGTCTAGTCCTTGTTTTATGGTTATTCTTTCCTCCCTTTGTTTAAAGTTTGAAATGGGATTGTGTTTGCATAGAGGATTTCTTTCACTAGATTATGATATTTAAAAATCTATCTCTGTGTCCTATTTTAATTAGATTTAACACTCACCCATCCTGTAGTTGTTGATGTTGATGAGTTATCTAACAATGAATCCTTACTATAGAATGAGTAGCATAGTAACATCAATCCTTCGTATAGAATTAGCTGTCTTGTGTAATAAATGCTTAAATTCATGTTGTACTCTCTTGTCCTATGATGTATGCTTATATTCATGTTGTCTTTGTAGGTTCAACTGGAGCTGACAACTTCATGAGTTTTCCTTCAAAGAAGCTAATTCGGACCATCAAAATACATTAGCTAGCATGGTTTAAGCAAGAAATAATATTTTCAGAGATGAAGGCTTATAGGTTTGTTGTTTATGCCTGTGCAGGAAATCATGTTATACGTATTCTGATGGTATTTACACTGATTTTGATTAAGGGCTGGAATTTCATACTTGTAAATTGTTCAAACTTGATTAAAAATGTACGAATGATACAAAGTGTATTATAGCGTATATATATTAAAGTGTCGACTATTTGTTTCTATATGGGTGTAATGTATTATAACATTATTGTCATTCAAATTGTTCGTGTAATGGCGGAGCAGCAAGAAGAACAGGAAAAAACTGTAATAATTGAGAAATTTGCAACAGGAAATAAATGTCATAATATATGAATTCGTGACATTTCTTAATTGTCGTCAATATTAAAACAATAACAATTTTTTGATAAAAAAAACTATCACGATTGGTGTATTTTTTACAAGAAAAAAATGTCTTCAATAGCGAAACAATAACATTTAATTTTATAAAAAACTGTCACGATTGGCATGTATTTGATAGAGAAAATTTGTCATAAAATACGAATTTGTGACATTTTTAAACTGTCGTCAGATTTGAAAAGATGACATTTCTTTTTATAAAAACTGCCACAATTGACATATCCTTGACATTTAAAAAAATGTCATAAAAATGAATTTGCATCATTTTTTAACTGACGTTAATATACAAATGATGACAGTTATTTGTTGTCATAAAATAGTAATTATAATGACATTTATTTTCTGTCATGAAAAACTTATTGCGACAATTTTTAAAAACTATCATGGAAAGACTTTCCACAACAAGCGATACTATAACTATAAATAACTGTTATAGATTTTATTCGCGACAGAAAATAACTATCGTCGTAGACTACTTTTGTTGTAGTGTTACAACAGTGTCTGACTTGTGGTGAGTCTCGGTACAAGGTTAGTTCTAACAAATTAGAGAAAAAATTCTACAAAGAGTATTGCACTACTTTTCGTTGGTGCCAAATTTATAGCACTTGTTTGTATCACAAGAAAGCTCGGCATACATGAGATGACATAAGGATAAACGAGTGAAAACAAAGGATGTGTTGAGACATGAAGCTGATGCAAAGGGATGGATGCACTTTGATTCTGAATTTCCTGATTTTTCTTTAGAGCCACAGAACATTTGTTTGGGGTTAGCTTCAGATGGATTTAATCTGTTCGATCATATCAGTACCTCATATAGTATGTGGCATGTGGTGTTAATTCGTTACAATTTGCCACCATGAAAAAATATGAAAGAGTTAAATTTCTTCATGTCATTACTCATTCCAGTCTAAAATCTCCTGGTAGGGAAATTGATGTGTACCTACAACTATTGATTGAGGAACTGAAAATTCATGGATTTTTGGTATGCGTATGTATGATTATCTTACGGATTAGTGTTTTCAGTTACATGTAGCCTTAACGTGGACAATTAATGACTTTTCGGCATATGGTGACCTATCTGAGTGGAGTACGAAGGGGACATATCAGGCATGTACCATTTTCATATGGAAGATAAATCATCATTCGAGATAAGAGGAAAAATAGCTTTCATAGGACATCGACACTATCTTCCAAATAACCACGTTTGGCGTAGAACTAGATTACATGATGAAAAAGTATAGCGTAAGGCATCGATCCAGTGATAATAAATGGCCATGAATCTTGGAACAACTAGATTCGTTAGAGTTTTCAGTTCTAAGTAAGCATCCTTCTTTAAAAGATAAAAAAAAAAAAAAAAGAGAGCTCTTAATTGGACTAAGAAATTTATTTTCTTCAATCTTCCTTACTGGTCAAGACTATTAATGAAGGGATAAAAATCCTAGGCAACGGAACATTTTACAGAACCATTCCTCAATTTAATTTGGAAGTCACAAAATACCAATACATCGGCGAAATAATAGATAAACTAATTTTCTTATTATAATTTAATGGCTAAGCATGCTTTCTAATTATAGATTAGAGAAAAAAAAAACTTACTTTGTTTGACGACTCTGAATCTACAAAAACTCCAAATTGCGACACCAACCACCGAAGACCTTTCTATTCTCTAGGATAAGATTGGTTTGTGGAAACCAATTGAAATGAAAAAAAAAAAGTTTAGAAAGAAACCCTTTCTGCAGAGAGCAAAAATATTAGCTTTATTGATATTTGATTAATTAAGAAAATTGTTTTTCTTTTGTATATTTGTAACTCCCTTTTCTTAAGGGAGTAGAAAAGAATCATGAGATTCTAATTATTTAAAAAATTAAATTAATAGAAATTTCAAATCAACTAATTAATTAATTAATTAATTATTAAATAAATTATATTTCATTAATATTTCATTTAAATCATATTCAATGAATATCTCTTCAATATCTTATAGCTTTAAATTAATTTAATTAAATAATATTAAACTAAACTATTAATTAATTCTTCAATTAATCAATAATCAAATTAAATATCTTATATTTAACTTAAATTAAATTTTAATCATATTCAAATATAAATTTCTCTCATAACCAATCATTTTAATATGAATCCAACTCACATTAAATTAATATTTAAACTCATTCAAATATTTTATCTCTCATAAATTAATTTTTGAATCATATCCAAAATTAAATAAAGTTTGATTAAAACATAAATTTTATATTATAATGTTTAGGATTTAGGGTAATATAAACTTTATATTATATTAGGGTATTATAAAGTTTTAATGTATCACCACACATTATACTAATTTCCAAAGTAGAAGCTACAATGATATGAGATTAATTGGCTAACTCATTAACCACATTAATCAATATTCGTTAACTACGTCTACACTCCATTAAAGATTCACAGTTAGACCAATAACAGTAAGTTAGTCATTCACAAGTGTTCGTAACACCAGCTAGGTCAAATTGCCGTTTTACCTCTGGGTTACCTCTAGTCCTTAAATACTAGTGCTCCTCTGATGAACATGTATATTGATTAACCACATTAATCAATATTCGTTAACTACGTTTACACTCCACTAAAGAATCACAGTTAGACCAATAACAGTAAGTTAGTCCTTCACGAGTGTTCGTAACACTAGTTGGGTCAAATTACCGTTTTACCTCTAGGTTACCTCTAGTCCTTAAATACTACTGCTCTTCTAATGAACCACATGTATATGGTCCAACCAATAAACAGAAACTCCTATCATGCCATAGAGAGGGTTAGACCCTTTGTTCAAGTTCTAGAGACACCATTTATGGGAACATTCATCTACTTATCCTAAAGTAGGAAAAGAGTGAATTTCATCTTGTGTAATTATGTTCTCAGCTTTCCACTCGGTCTTATCTCTAAAATGATAAACATATTGAGTCGACAATCTAGTCAATCACACCCATACAAATCAAAGGATAATCTCTCACGAACAGGAGTTTATAATACACTCAGGATTAATGATAAGTTACCTAGGTCATCCTAATGAAATAGAAAATCAACTAGTTAACAGAGTTACATCTAGTGGTTACTATTTCGTAGTCAAGTCTTATGAATACTTATTGCATAGATATCCTCACTTGCATGCCAATTACTCGAACATTGCATTTATATCAAATACAAAGTGAGTCGTATCCATAGTGTTACCAGGATAAGGTACCCAACCTTATTCCTAAACTATAGAGTATAGACCCTTTAAGCTGATCTTGAACATTGATCCTTGTATGTCTCTAGGATGTTAGTTTATTGGATTTAAGTTATTAAGACAAAACTAAGAATATAATCAATAACACTTTATTAATAATGGTCAATGATTATATTTACAATCTAAGTGTTTTAGAACATAAATCCCAACAACTAATTCATCGCAAACTTGATGTAATGCATATTAAAAAAATTGTTTGTAACAATTTGATCGATACGTTCTTAAATATTGAAGGAAAAACCAAATATACCACGAATGCCTTATTGAATCTACAAGATTTAAAAATAAGTAATGATTTATATTTGATGGAAGTGGGTAATAGATTGGTGAAACCACATGCGAGATACACATTGAGTAGAAACGAGCGAGTTGAGTTTTGCAAGTTCCTAAAAGTAGTTAAGTTTTTCGATGGATTTATTTCTTATATTTCACGTTTTGTGAATGAAAACGAGCGAAAAATATCAGGTCTTAAAATGCACGACTATCATGTTTTGCTACACCAATTTCTACCTATTATCGAGAAATGTCTACACTATTATTATTGAAGTGTGTAGTTTTTTCTGTGAGTTGTGTGTCAGAACGATAAGAGTAAGTGATTTGGACATATTGCAGACAAATATCATAATCATACTTTACAAATTGAAAAAAATATTTCCATATGCTTTTTTCAGCGTAATAGTACACCTTATCGTTCACTTACCATACGAAACCAAGGTTGTTGAATCAATTTCTTACAGTTGGATGTATCCATTGAAAAAAGTCTTTGCACTCTAAAACAGTATGTTCATAACAAACCACGTCCTGAGGGGTCTATTGCAGAAGGATATCTGATGAACGAATCAGAAACTTTTTACTCGAGTTATCTAAGTGGAATTGAGACCCGATTCATCAAAGATGAATGAAAGGAGGATGATATCATTTCAGAGGACGAGGTGATTGGTGAGTTCAAAGTGTTAGTTTAGAAAGTACGACCATTGGGAGCGTCACATTTTTTAAGCATATCACAGGAAGAGAAACGACTTTTTCATTAGTACATCCTCAACAATGTGGATGAAATAGCGGACTACCGCAAGTACGCATTTCTAACTTCAATTCATATAGCTTCCATTTGATATCTTAAGTATTTTTTATTGTCGTCACACAAACTCACAATTATGTACTTTAAAAAACACCTGAGATTGATATGTCGTCGGGGTGAAAGTGTCTCTAAGATTTTAAAAGACATCAATGAGCATTTTTTGATTGGTTCAAAGATCAAGTATATAGAGTAAATGAACTTTGAGAATTTGCACATGCTTATTTGTAAAGGGATAAAAGCCCTACAGAAACGGAAGATTTTACAGAACCATTACTCAATTTAATTTGGAAATCCCAAAATACCAGTACATTGGCAAAAATTTAGAATGAAAATTCTAAATTAAAAACTAAGCATGCTTTTTATTTAAAAGGTACATAGAACTTACTTTTGTTGACGCCTCTGAATCTGCAAATCACCGAATTCGAACACCACCAGTCGAGACCTTCCTATCTTTTAGGATAAGATTGGTTTGTGGAAACCAATTAGGATGAGAAAAAGTTTATAGGTATTTGAGAGAAACTCTTTTCTTTTTGCAGTGAGTAAAAACTTTGGTTTTTTTCTTGATTAATTCGATAAAGAAAACTGTTTTCTTTTAGATATTTATAACTCTCTTTTCTTCTTGGAATAGGAAAATGAGTAGGAGAGAATCATGAGATTCTATTATCAAATCTACTAATTAATTAACAATTTATCAATTGGTTAATAATTAATTAAATCATATTTAATTAATATCTCATTCAAATCTTATTTGAATGAAATATCTCTTCAATATCTTATAGATTTATATTAATATAATTAATTAAGTTATATTTAATTAATATTTCATTCAAATCTTATTTGAATGAATATCTCTTTAATGTCTTATAGATTTATATTAATATATTAAATTGGACAATTTTAAAAATAGCAAAATAAATTAAAATATTTACAAGTTATAGCAAAATTTTGGATTCTATCACTATAGCATATCAA
>JBBPDI010091744.1:0-11975 GCA_037974545.1 Cucumis variabilis | reverse complement strand
TAAGATAAAGAAATTTGATCTTATTGTTTGCGTAAATTTCACTTTATTGAGGAGATAGCCCAAGGCCAAGTTCTTTTGAAATTTCAAGAGTATGTAGAACTTCCTTCATGATAAGTGTCTTGTAAAAGGTGAATTTTATCTCCATTTCTCCAATGTCAGCTACGTTGGTTGTGTGATGATACCCTAGCCTTATTCTTAGTTTTGTTATATTTTCTAAAAAGACTAAGGTCATGACAGACATGACGTGATGCACTAGTGTCTAGCCACCAACCTTTTGACCCTTTCCGATCACATTCATCTCTATGATCATAGCTACTAATCTTCTTCTATCAGGCTTCCCTACATAACCTGACGATTTATGTTCCTACAATTTCTAGCTAAATATCCAGGTTTACTACAATTAAAACACATAAATTGTACAGTACTTTCAGAATGGGGTTTATAAGAATTCTTTTGGTTGTTGAGATCATGATTATGAGCATAGCTTCATTTTCTCTCCTTTCGATTTCAAGTCTTGTTTCAGAACAATAGTTGAGTTCTTTATGGGGACAACATTTACTTCCTTCTTTTAGTCATGAGCTTCCTTCTCACTTCTCAGTCGGGTGATCAGACTCTTCATGAAGAACTCCTTCGCCTTGTGCTTAGGATATTCTTAAAATTCTTCCATAGTGAAGCTAACTTGCAATAATAACAGCAACTTGAAATTGTTCATTAAGAGGCATAACTAACTCACTTATTATTTCATGAGCGATCTTCTGCCATTCATGTGATTGTGTCTCTACTAGTCAGTTGTTAGTCATTTGGTACCACAAATATTGACTTGATGCATACTTCTTAAATCTGGCCTTTTCGTTATCATACTTCTTCTGTAACACATCCCAAATTTCCTTGCAATGGACATATAGTATTGTACAAGTCATATAATTTGTTAGCAAGTCCATTCAGAATTAAATTCTTACATATGAAATTTGGCTCTGTCCATGCGTTGAGACTCTAGAACTCCTCAGTTGGATTGTCTTTTGGAATTGTTGACTTTTTGGTAGTGCATGCGGAAGCACAATCTTCTTTATGGTTAGGAATAACAACATCTGTTTCCAACACTTGAAATGAGCTCCTTCGAAGTGAAATGGTCAGTTGAAGTCTGAAGTCATCATATCATTCGGGATTGATCCAACCATTGCAGCAGATCAATCTAATCTTCTTAAAATATTGTTGCACTTCGATGGAGCTATACATTAGAACAATAAATTTGCAAAATAAAAATTTGTTAGTAGTATGGCTGAGTCTCGAATCCCACTTTCTTTAAGACGTTTCATAGCTTTGCTCGGTATACAAACAATTCTGTAATTGTCACGTCATCTTCAAGATAAAATAATCTTTATTCTTCATTTAGAGCTGCACCGAAACGAAACAGAATACCAACACTCTAAAGGATACTTGCTCAAAAACAAAATTAAAAGAAAATAGGAAAGGAGAGAATACGAGGTAGAAGGTGAGAAGAGAGGAATGTAGATTTTTTCTTTTTGATGTATAGAGATGAGTGGGAGGTATGTTATGTATAGTTAATGTTCAATGTGATAAACGATATAACATTCATAACCGTCGAAATGGTGTTAACAGACAAAACAGTTAAAACAAACGGTAACATTCGTAACGATAAAAAAATAGACAGTAACTTACGTTCTTAACAATAAATAATTAATTATGAAAGAACGTTTCAAAATTAATTTTTAAATATTTTTTCACCAACTAAGACAAACGAATCTTTCAAGTGAATGTTATTTTTTAAAAGAATAAGAACACCAAAACTTATGAGAATTTTTTAAGTAGTGAATAAAAAAAAATTGTTTTTTTCTTAAAGAAAGTGCTTGAACTGTTGCATTAATTTTAAAATGGCAAAAAAAAAACTCCCACTTGAAAGAAACTTTTTGTTTTGTTTTATGTTTTATTCCATGGGATGCAATGCCTCTTTACTTGTTTTTTATTAATATTCCCAAAAAGTGAGAATATTTTCCTACGCTCTTTTCGTGGTATTTGGCTTGAGCTTAAATTGATTTTTAGAAAAATCTACCGATCAATTCAAATTGGGTTTGGAAGGATTAGTTGATAGATGTTTTCTATAAGTTGATTATTAGGAATGCGTCCAAAATAGTTATGTAATTTTAAACTATTGTTGGTTAGATATTTGTCAATTTTTTTTTTAATTTTAAATACTTGAATAAAAGATTACATACATTATTTATCACTAAATTGTTAATGTCATAAAAAGCATGGTTAATAAAAAAAACATTGATAATTCTAAATTTTTTTCAATATCTATTATCAATATTCACTTTATTTGAAATATTAGTATAAAAATTAAACAATAAAATAAATAGAAATAGATATTTACAGTACTTGTTTAGTTAAATTATTATTTCTTATATAGAAAATACAATTTTGAATAATTGGGTAACTCTAAATTCACTCTTGAAACCAAAACATAATAATAATTCTATTAAATAAATTTTAAAGGAATGAAAAAATCAGTTTTAAAAGTTTGGTAAAATATATATTTATTCATTTAAATTTTAATTTTATAAAATCAATGGTGTCTAAATCTCTACTTCTAACGTCACGGCATCGACTATAAATATTAGACACACTCTTAAACGTTCTAAAACCAATTAATTTGATTAAG
Source organism: Cucumis variabilis (assembly GCA_037974545.1). NCBI lineage: Eukaryota > Viridiplantae > Streptophyta > Magnoliopsida > Cucurbitales > Cucurbitaceae > Cucumis > Cucumis variabilis. Next base: position 9,295 of record JBBPDI010091744.1, on the reverse strand, counting down.
AAACTTTAATAGTAAATAGGGATAAGCATTTATGAACAACACAAGAAAGGATGAAAGTGATGCATTTTGTTGTTGATGTTCGGACACTACAAGATCTATTGTCCAATTTCATGATGTGGATGACAGTCAGCAGCCTCTATGGATTTTATTGCTTGGTCCAACTTCTAAAATTAAAAACAAAATCCATTCATATGAATTAAAAATATGTATAGATTTTAAGTACTTTAAAAAGTAGCCAGTTATGTTTGGATTTTTTTTTTTTGAAGTGTTTAAATTAAATTAAACAAGATTATGTGTTTATCCTTTAATTACTTATTTTATAAAATTCATTTTTAAAACAAAAATGAGTAAAATAAACTATGGCAACCACTTTCAACAATCCATGCTAGCCAACTTTCGATAATCATTATTGACCTACTTTTAACCATCATCTTTAAAGATTGTGATTAGTCAACTTTCAACCATCGTTCCCACTACCATCGTCGATCTAGCTCTAGTAACCATTTTCTGGCAAACAACTTTCACCTATTGTTTTTCCAACAATCGTTGTTGGGAAACCTTTGATGATCGCTTCTTGACAACCATCATTAGCCAAATTTTACAATAGTTTTTGGATGACCACCACCTCCTAGCATCCCACAATTGTTTTTCCAAACGACCACCGATAACCTCTGGTCACCATTTTTCAGAGACACTTTTCCTACAACCGTAGTGTACAGACTTCTGTCAACTGTTTTCTGACAACTACCAATGACTAGCATTATGCAACCATTTTCTCAATCATCACTGTCAACAAACCTCCGATGACCACTTTTTGAAAACCATCATTAACCAACTTTTCTACGACCATTTTTCAATGATCGTTGGTACTAACTTTCGGATTCTATTATCGCCAAAATCAGTCACTATTTTTTTACATTGTCACCTGCAAACCTTCAAGATCGCTTCCTAAACCGTCGTTAGTCAACTTTAGAAGTTTATTTTCAGTGGTTGTTGTTAGCCAATTTTAGGGTGACCGTCGTTGACCAACTTTTAACCACTATTCTACAAAACAACCAATCACAATTTTCCAACATTATCACTGGCCAACCTCTGACATCTTTCTAGCAAACATCACAAACTAGGTGCCCAAGATCTTTTTCGTTGATTGCTTTCCCTTAACCTCTTGTCACCATTTTTCATGAAAACAACCAACTAACCTTCAACAACCGTTTTCGATGACCATCATTAGCAAACATTTGGTCACCGTGTTTCATCAAGTGGAACCTCTAGCCATCGTTTTTCAGCAATTGTTGTCGGTCAACCTCTGATGACCTCTTTCAAGGAACTATGGCCAACCAACTTTCAACATCCATTTTTCGATGGCCATTGGAGGCCAACTTCTGGTAGTCATTGTTTTCCAATGATAATGTGGTTGGCCACTTCAACCAACATCCCTAAGCGGCTATTTTCTACAAAACTTCTGACGACAGTTATCTGGTTATCATCATCAACTAACTTTTGGCAATCGTCATCGCCAACCTACAATCACAATTTTCCAATAGTTGTTGTTGGCCACCTCTGACCACCATCATTGATCATCGTTAGCTAACTCCTAATCACCTCCATGAAAAAATCTGTTTTTGTGATTTAAATCAATAAAAAAGACCTTTTAAAAATATAACAAATTAAACAAACATTTATATAAAAACACTTTTGACAAAGTAAACAAACATTAATATAAAAACACTTTTGAAAAGTTGTTGTCAAACACGTGTTCCATTTTAAGTAGTTTTCATTAAAATGTTTAAATAAAAATGCATTTTTTTTAAAACACTTTTTTCCTATCATTTCGAAAATTCTCGAACATTGAAGTAGTGATTAAAAGAGAGAGAGAGATTTTAGGTAAATTGATTTTGTTAAATTGAATTTTATACAATCATATTTATGTTCAAAATCGAACTTCTAAAAGTGATTTTTTTCATGGTATTTAAAAGTGATTTTGAATTATTGTTTTTTGTTCTAAAGGTTTTCAGATGAAAATAAATGGTTAAAAGAGATTCTGGATCCTAAACTTTCTTAGAGGAAAATTTATTCTATGTATTTTCAATTTTTTTTATCAATCTAGTTCATAAATTTTAGTATGTAACAATTTAGTATTGTATTTTCAAATTTGTAACAATTTAGTCCCTAACATAAAAGTTATCCTCCAATTTTCTTATTTATAATATACATTTTGTGTTTTTTAAAATTATTGATTAGCTTGTTGATTTATTTATGTAACAAATTTTATGAAAATTTCATACTAATTTCTACGTTAAGAACTAAATCGTTACAATTTTTTAAGGATTATACTAAATTGTTACATGACAAAGTTTAAAGACTAAATTGCTACAAAATAGACTAAATCATATAAACTAAAATGGAGTGATTAGACTTTAGGCACTAAATTGAAAATAGACTAAATCATAGTAACAATTTAGTATTTTTAATTACAAATAGACTAAATAATAGTAAAGTATAAAAACTAAATTGTTACAAAATTAAAAATAAACAAAAATTGGTGTGTTTTGAAGTAATTGATAACAAAATCAAGTTGTGCTATTCGTTTTAGCAAAAGAGATTTTAGGTACAATTGATTTTTTAAAACTGATTTTTAAGCAATCAAATTTATGCTTGGTACCACAAACTCTTAAAAGTGATTTTTTTTTTTTGTTGTTGTTGTTGAAAATGTCTTTTTAAGTACAACATGGGGTGGGGGAGGGTTTGAACCCGAGAACTCTTAAAAGTGGTTTTTATATATTTAGAATTGATTTTCAATCATTATGTTTAGTTCTCAAACTTAACTCAGAGTTACCCAATTAATAATTGTATTTTCTATTTGAGGAATAACTATTTAACTAAATAATTATGGTAAAGATCAAGTTCTATTGATTTTATTGTTAAATTCTTATATGAATGGTTGGTATATGCTTTTATATAGAGCGGTTTCTTTTCCAATGCTGGTCTTCATTACAATGGAAACATTTTCCTTTATCAACAACCTTTCTTTTACCTTTGTCAACAATGGATTTCTTTTTCTCTTTCCTTTTCTTATTAACACGGGCATTCTTTCCTTTAGAAAAAGGAGGACCGACTTTATCTTTTGAAGAATTCACCTTCATGAATTTTCAAAGGTAACAACGTTTGTCACCCCCTCTTTTCCTTTAGTAGACTTCATCAATGATCGATAAGTCTGAAGCTCATTCAAGAAAGTTGTCAAATTATACTCAATCTTGTTCCTTATAAGAGCATTGGTTCTAAATTGTAAAATACTCTTTGAAAGACACTCTACAATAAAACTGACTTGACTTTTTCCATTTATGACAGCACCACTCATCTCAACAACATTTAAATGGACCATCATGCCCAATACATGTTTCCTAACAGAGGTCTCCTCCTTCATCTTGGAGTAATAAATGTATTTGACTGTGTCGTACATCAATGAAGAAGATGGTTGATCAAACATGCACGGTAACGATTCCATAGTCTTTGTTGGCCATTGATTCATGCTTTTTAGCCTAACACATTTAATATGCTAGCTAAGATAATAGGCTCTTGCCTATCATTAGCACGAACTCATCTTTCATGAGAATCTTGAACAATTTGGTTAGTTGATGAGCATGATTAGGAGGGCACTCCTCCGTTAAGACAAACCTTAAGTCATCAATGACTTATATCGTATTTGTATGAGATTTTAAAGTAGATTAATTGTCGTCGGTAAGTTTATCAGCAAGTATTTGAATAAAGAAGCTAGACATGCTAAAATATAAACAAATTCTATTAACGATATGTTACAAAGTCTTAATAAATCCAATCAATTTTAGCAAAATTAATAATATATCCATCATTATATTCTTTGCAATGATATTTCAATAGTTTAGAATAACCTATATTGAGGAGCAATTGATTATCTCCCCAATGAACCAAGATATTCTTGATTAGAGGCTAATACCATAATAAATTTTATTCCGGTTATCACTACTTTTCGATTTCGAATATACTAACACCTTAGTAAGTATTTGTAACGACTCAACTCCTTATACTAAGTTGAGGTCATTACTACTAAAATAAATAACAATTTTATTTTATTTAAATGAAAAAGATGAAACCAAGTTCGTAAATAAAGAATTTCAAATACTCATTTGTAAATCATAATTTAAAAGAATAGAAATAAAAGCTAGAAAATAAAATTCTAGTTCGGGCCTTATCTAACTTTTAAAGAAAATAACATAGAAATACTTCATGAGTTCAATAAATTCAAATAAAAATACTATATATTAAAAGACTATAAACATAATGTGAAAGCATCAAAATTCCTTTATGGCAATTCACGGACCCTTCTTGTCATTCGCCAGTTTTCCTCTACTTCTACTTTGGACTAAAAAATTAAACATAGAAAGAGTGAGTATAAACATATACTCAGTAAGGAACTCAGTACTCTAAATTAAGTTATTATTGAAATAGATTTTGGTTGCATGCCTTTGGAAGGTCCCTTTGGTAAATCTTGAAGATTTAAATGATGAATGTTTTCATCAAGGTTGAATTGGTTTCAATCTCAATTTTGAGATCGATTTAATTGGAGAATCTTTACTGTCAGATAGTGTCCCATTCCATGTTTGCCCTTGCTTAGTACACAAAACGCGACATGACTTAAGTATCTAAGACACTTTAAATGTCAAAGACACTCAGTCTTAAGGTTCTTAAGCTTTGTTTAATTGCCTAGTGAATTTCCTTTGTCTTTACTTATGAAATGCAAATAATCTTTAGGCGACATAAACAACTTAACACAAGATGTAAGCAAATAAACTTTTATTAAAATTCAATTATGCTAGTACACTTTATAGATTACACACTTTCAAAACTTAAAACTTAAGCTAAAACGCCTAGTAGCTCTTCTCGCCTAGCAAGCCCTTCATCTTTCCTTATTTGGTCTTAACGCCTAATCCCTTGAAGATAAAACTTTTAAACATAAGTCATCATAGACTTAGTGAGGTTTTAAGAAATAATTTTATGCACAATATATTTTGTAAATATCAGTTCACCAAATGTATCAAATCACATAAAATCATACTTTTTATATAAACAGATTATTTCACATAAATACATCATTTAGCATAAGCGTGCATTAGTCAACAATCATTCCTTTTGCTAAGGATCCCAAATTATTCTCTACACAAGGTGTCATTACTTCGTGTTTAGACTACTATAACAACAACATCCAAGAATATACAGATTCATCCTTGTTGCTCAGGCCGAAGCACAATGCACATCTTTTATACATTGTCTCGCCTCATCTCACCATGCACTTCTTTTATACATGACTATCTTTACTCCTCATGTACACATAATAGTCAGCTCAATGTTAGAAAATAGACTAATGGTTTGAACACCATTTCATAATCATTGAAATCACATAAAAATACTTTGAATATAACATAGGCTTTTCATGGAAATCTCTTTAGAAACGTTTATATTGAAATCATTATTTCAAATCAGCAAACACTTTACTAAGAAAGCTTGATATCATGTAAATCATTTTGAATAAAATAATCACAACTCTATAAGCACTAAACCCAAAATGCTTCTCTTCTTCCTCTTTCTCGCGTAGTCACTTTCGCAGCACTTGATCAGTACTTAAATTTTCTTTTGAGCTTTTGTAGTGTAACAATACTCCAAAATATAGTTGAGAACTTCTTTATTTATACTAATCCTTAAACAAGCTTAGTCACCCTTAAGCTCTTGTTAACTCGCTAGCTTCTACCCTTACTGGTACACGTGTAGGCTTAAGGTTTAACTTAATCATGCTTAACTTAATCCCTACATGTGGTCCATTAAATGTCCTTAGGAAATTTCCCTAGAAGTTTCTTTATTTCTTCTTGCCTAGTCATTCATCTCGTGTAGTATCTTAATTGCATAGTAACCTTTAACCACTAAAAGTCTCATCGAATAACCTTGTTTCCTTGCGTACTACTTTAAATCACCAACCTCTTACTGCGTAAACTATTTAAAAATGTCTTCTCTTAAAAACTTGATCAACAATTTACTTCTTAACTTAAGTACAAGTCTTACAGCTAGGGAGTATTTTGTTTGGTTAATCCCTCAGGTAAAATATTCTATACTACTAGACCTTCGAACATGAATTTAAGAGCTTGCATGTATTTACTATTGTGCATTAATGGTAGCTAAAATGCATAATATGATAATGTTAATGGTGATTGATATGTTTATGTTAATGATTATGCATGATATAGTAATCACATGATTAAGGATGTTATGATTGATATATTCATTTCATGTTTATGATGTTGCTACATGCTATGGACTATGGTGTTCAGTTAATTTTGGCTCTTAGGGTTGTACCTACATGAGTGTCCCTCGGAATCACCACCTTTCACAAATTTATGACTGTGTGTGTTTGATGGGACTCCAGTTTATCATAACATGATATGAGTGATTCAACGAAATCACTTACAGCCTGACATCAATAGGTGTTCCTTTGGATTCACCGACAGATGAGAGTATTCCTACGGGTGCACTAGATTGTGTGTGTTTGGTAACACGATAGTTTTGGGTATCTTCTCACGGGATCCTAATGGAAAGTTAACAAACACCTAGTGGGACCAGTAGTGGGTCTCTTACTGAGTATATTTCATACTTACTCTTTCTCTATGTTTAATGTTTCAAGCAAAGGTAAAGGATGTGGAAAGTTGGTGAGCAACAGGAAGGGCTTGTGACATGTCATATCAGGACACAGTTTTACTTTCACATTTCATTCTTTGTTTTCAGTGTTTTAATCTTAAACATTTTTATTTATTTATTTTTATATCTTTAAAATTTATAAAACCAACTGCAACATCTTTTCATGTTATTTTTAATGAAAATTTAGTTTTTCTCTTTTCAAGAAATTGTCAAAATTGTCGAAATTGTCATTTATCTTTAAGGTAATGACTTAGCTTAGTATAAAAAGATGGGCCATTACATTCTTGTAAGTGTGACCCTTCAGTTTTTAATTTCAAATATTATGATCAATATGCTCTTGATGTTGGAATGACAATATTGAAAATGAATCTAACCCTATTATTTTATGAAGCTTGTAGTGTTCTAAATCTAATATAACCCATCGATTGGTAAGGTCGCTCCAAGGCACACATGTAGAATGCATTATACATGGTATGACCTAATGGAAGAGACCATATGACATGTTGACACATATCCTTCACTCACTTTACTATGAACAACTTCCTTTATTCATCTTGTTATTGACTCATGCAAACACTTTCAAAAGGAAGGTTGCTCCCAAATTGATACAAATTCGAGCATGAATCTTACGGTGTGAAATCTTAGGGACGCTAGAGTTAAGAGTACATTACTTCTCTCCAATTAAAGTGTTCTAGACGATTGAGGTTAACTTTTACTCAGGCATATATTTTGGCTAATGAAACACATCCTAAGTCTAGGTGTTTTATCCAAGCATAACTTTTATACTAAATTTTAACCTATAATGCCTGGATGATAAACAAGTTTTGTTTCCTTATATCTCTCCAGCATACTCATAAAACTAGGTTAACAAGGTTCATTAACTAATTTTGATCTCCAATTAGCAAGTGTTTCGTAGACCGTCAACTTAAGAACCTTCGCTCTTAGTCATTTTATATGAGTTGGTGTCAAGATCTAATCAAGTGAGCCTTTTGTAACTAGTGTTAGAAAAGATTAGTCTATTACTCTAAAATAGGTATAAAAAAATGTTTAACCTAAGTGAGCAAGTTGTTTATATTTGTTATAGATTTTTAGAAGTCTAATTGATTTTATTACTTTTTAGACTACTAAACCTATAACATTCATCTAACACATTTTTATGAACAGATATATAAACATACATATCATGAAATAATATAACAAATTATACTATTCCACATGACACATGGATAAAATTAAATATAATATAACACTTAAAGCATACTTTTAATGCATGGACATGTAATCTCATGGTGAGGTTTTAAATCTATATGGCATTCAACATGCACAATCAAGATTTACACATCCATACATACACAATGCATATAAAGATAAAACACACTAAAATGAACTGGTTTTGGCTAAAAAAATGGACCTTAAACCCTAAAGTACTACAATGATAATTGAAATTTGGCTTGAAACTAAACCCAAGCAGCTTCGAACCATCATCAACCTACCTTAAATAAGTTAAACTGACATTGGAGCCATCTAAATCAGCCCAAAACCCATTAAATGGGCTTGAACCGGCCTAAACAGGTTAAACCAACATGGTTCAAGCCTTCTAAACTAGCCATCTCCTTCGTGTGTGCAACTGGGCTGAAGCATGACCAATGTCGCAACATTGTTGAAGAACGTTACAACGCTCATCTGAATTTTAGAAAAATTATTAATGGTATCATGACACTCCTTATTTTCGATGACTAACTTCAATAAAAACTTCTATTTTCTTCAAATTACAACTTAATTTGAACTACAGACTTTCAATAACTAAATTATAGCCATTAAACACAGGCCAATTATAACATTTATTAATTGAAGCTCAATTTAATCCATCCTCATTCATCACTTGAATTAACTCCCACCAAATCCAATTGGATGATACAAGCCTGCTCTAGTACCAACATAAGATTAAATAATCATGTAGTATAGAAATAATTAGATCGGATTAAACGTGCTTTAAAAAATCATAAATACATATTTTACAGTTCATACCTTTGTAGCTCAAATCCTCCTGGAACTGAAGTTGTAATTAATCTTAAATTCTTCTACGATCACCACCAAGATGTTCTTCACTATTCTCAAATTTAAAACTTGATTGTGGATTCAAATTTGTTATCAATTTGAAGGATATTTAAGAGAGAGAATTCTTGAGGGAGGAAATTTTCTTAGAAATATTATAGATGAAAGTGTTTAATATCATTAAACATCATAAATAAATAGCCAAAAACTCATGCAAACCCAAGTTGCATATCAATTTGACCATGTAACCAAGTAGGACTTACCGTGAGAAGTGTCACGGTCATACTTGTCCAAGGCGTGTTTGCCTATGACCGTATGTTCCGATTAGCCCTAATCTATCTTATATTTATGTCTTGTACGTAGTCTAGGTATTTGTTTTCAATTCTAGGTCGATATGCTTGGGAGTGACGTTTCAGCATTTTCATATGCAAGCCTGTCAGAAAGGAAAATGTCCAAAATGTACTATAGAGGAGGCATGGTAGTTGAATCCCCGACCAAGCATTAGTTGTACTCTTTGCAA
>JBBPDI010091724.1:0-11976 GCA_037974545.1 Cucumis variabilis | reverse complement strand
TAGCATGCAATTGTCGTTCTGCTTGAGAGAGCATCATAGATCAATTATAGATAAAATGAAGAATGTAAAGGAAGGCGGCAAAGCAAGTTAAAGCAAAAGGCAGCCAACAATCTTTACAATGAAGAAGATTAGAAGGATTAGGAGAAGTTTGAAAGAGGAAAAAGAAAAAGAGACAAAACCAAACAAGGCAAGGCAATGTTTATGTTATGAAGTCTGGTTTTGTAATACTGCACTCTACCATTTTGGGTATCGGCTATAGCATTCAATTCCTCTAATATTTTCTACATTTTAATTTCAATTAGTTATGCAGCCATGTATAGGAAGTAAAACTGGTTGGTATTCCACTGGGTACTACTTGGAATGAGGATATATATAGGGAAGGGATGCCATAGACACCCAAACTATATTGTGCAACGCCAAGTTTCTGATTGGACATAGACACGCCAAAACCCAAAAACTAGGGAGGGTGGAGTAGTATTGCTATCTTACTCTTGGTACTTTACTCCCTAAACTGTATAGAGTCTTGTCGTAGTGGGTTGATGCTTTTCTTATGATGAAATGGAAGAAGGAAATGGGGAACTTCCACCCAACTCTTGCTTCTTCCGGTCTCTTACAGTAAAGCGTATTCACTCAATTCAATCTTCTTTTCACCTCCGGACCGGTATCGCTTCTCAAATTCTTTTCCTTGTTTTTGTGAGCCAAATAAAACACGTGCAACCAAATATATTCAAAAGTTGGACATTACAACGTGTACTTTTTTAATTAGTTTTTCTTTTTTCTGAAACAATAATGCAACCTTCTCTCTTTTATTGATGTTACCATATGCGAAAACCACATTTTTTTTCTCCTTTCTTATTTTTTAACTAATTGTTTCATTTTTTTTTGAATTTTTAAAATAAAAGAATTTGAAAACTATTTACGGTCATAGTAAAATTTTAATTCAAGTCCAAAATGAATGACTAAAATTTTAATTCAATTCTAAAGTGTGTATATATATATATATATCTTTTTTGCTGTAGGATGTAAATATTTATCATTTTCTTTTATTTATGTAAATTTCCCTTTTTTATAGTTAAAATGGTTTTTTCGGTTTTTAACCTTTAGTTCCTCACAATGTTTCTCTTTTTCTTTTTCAAAAAAATAAAAAACTTTTACTAATGGTTTGTTTTTGTTTATTATATTTAATTTATTTTTTTCATTTTTACTTTGTACGAACATTTTCAAAACACAGCAAATGAACTAAAATATTTACAAAATATAGCAAAACTTGTGTGACACTAATAGAAACACTTTGTGATTGGTAGGATCTAAAATAATGTTATCTTTGTAAATATTTTGTCAATTTTGCTATTTAAAAAAATATTATTATTATCAATATTTTTAAAATTTTTATTAATATATATATTACTTTATTACTGTTTTAAAATGTTACTTTTTCTTTTTTCTGTTTAAAATGTTACTTTTTATTTTTTTTAAAAAAAAGTGCTCTATAATTGATGTTGATAAATTGCATGAGATGACAAAAACATTTAGAAAAAAATAGCTCATGACACATTTTTTTTTTCATTTTGCAAATATGACAAAATTGGTGATATCAGACGATTATTAGAGGGTTATTGACTTTTAAATTTGTTACTTTTACAATTTAAAAAATATAATGACATGGACCTTATTACTATAAATTATTTTTTGCTATTTTTGCGACGTTCCATTTTTGTTTTGTTTTGAAAAAAATCTACTATTTAGAAAAAAAATGAAAATGTTATTGTTTTCCTCTGAGGTTGAATTGAATGACGCTTAGCAAAAAATTGAATTGAATGAGGCTTATTCATATTATTATTATTTGAATATATTATTTATCAAAAATTTAATTTGCTTATTCATATTGTTATTATTTGAATCTATTATTTAGCAAAAATTTAATTTTCTCCATGTTTCTCTTTTTACATCTATGTTTTCTCGAAGATATGCATCAATGTCAATGACTTGCTTAATTGACTTTCTTTTTTATATTACCAACTGATGCAACGAAATTGAAATTTTAAGATAGTTTCTCCCTTTTTTTTTAACTACAACGATTTTAAGGACGAAATTGAAATTTTAATTAGTATTTATAAAATTGTATCAATAAAAAAACTTTGAACTAATAATTAATCACTTCAATTCAAGTTGTTAGTGCCTTCAACAGTATAAATTTTGTTTACAAACAGTATCACATGAGAATTATAATTAATTTTCATTGAACCAATTTCTTTTGAAAGTCATCAAAATATATATATATATATTAATTAGATGTTAGGCTTTATTTTTTTTTTAATTCCAAAAACCTTTTAACTTTCCAAATCTTCATTCATTCTTTTAGAAATGATTTTCATTATTTTTTTTAATCTTACAAAACCATCCACTAACTACATTAATTAGGCAATTCACAAAAATAATAAATAAATAAATAAAATTTAACATTTAAAGTCTCTTCTCATTCTACAAATTTAATTCACTATATAAAGCTCGTTATGCTAATTGAAAAAATGGCATCCTCTCAAGCCTGTGATGACAGACAACAATATAGAAATATGAGAATGTTTGAAGTCATGCCATTGGAACATCAAATCATGTAAAAACCAATCCATTGAGACAAAAACAAAAATAGAAAAGATAAGGCACCAAAAGTCACTAGCTAGCAAAATTAATAGAGATTTTTGTGTTGGAGTATTGTTGATTAAAGTAAGTGTACACAATAATCATTAGAGTAATATCAAGAATAATTTATTTAAAATTTCCTATTTGAAAAATAGTGAGCACAAGATTTTTGTCATGGCGATGCATTCCTACTCATGGTCATTGCATTTTGACTACATATAGCGGTTTGATTTGAAAATTGTCTTTACACTTGTTTTATCACGTGAAGATGTGAAAGGGTGATTCTAGGATTTATTTTTATTGTATTTCATAATCATGGGTTGTCTTTAAAAAAAAACTAGATAATTAAGAACTTATAGTTATTAGTCTAAAAAAGATTATTTGCAATATGTAAAAAAAAAAAAACACACACACTTCCAACGAACTTTTTTTCCATTTAAACATTTATTGTTCTAATAATTTACTTTACTTTATATTTGTAGTATGTAGAAAATATTATATTTGTACTATGTAGAAAATATTTTATGAAAAAATATACTTTAGTAAGAACATAATGAAAAATATAATATATATATTTGAAAATATTACTAAAAATGTTTGATTTATTGTATATATTACAATACCTACTATGTCTATTAAACAATTAATTTATTAGTACAATTTCTATGATATTTTTTTAAACTCTAACTAAGTTTATAAAAATAAAAGTTGGTTATAAATATATATATATATATATTATCATTTTTTTTAAAAAAAGTATATTAATTAAATTTTTAATAAAACCTTGCATTGACGTGCTATGCACGTGTTGTTACTAGTAAGTATTAAATTATACAACTTATCTTTTGTATTTTGTATTAAAAATGGTTAATTTTCATAAATATAATAAAATACCAAAATATTTATGATCCGTGTATATAAAATAGAAAAACCCATGATATTTTTCATAATTTCTAGATTTGTCCTTGAATAATGCGGATGATTTTTCACTTCTTTTTCTTCTTCTTCTTTGAGATTTAGACATCTCCTCTTCATATTATTAATCCTTCATTTTACAATACTATGATTATTTATGTAAATATTTACCAATTTCTTCATTTCCTTTTCCAGAATTTCTTCCTTCTTTTACAATTCTTATTTTCTTTTTATCTTCTTGTTACAAGATATAAATAATATTGGTACAAGATCTAAACGATTGTGTATCATTATTTAAACGATAAATTGTCTGTCCCAGATAGACAGAGATAGACCACTATCACTAATAGATTATTTAGATTTGGTACAAGATCGTTTAGACTGGGTACTATTGGAGTTGATGCCCTAAATCTCGCAACCTTGTAGTTTGTAATTGTATATATTATACAAATATTTTATTTATCTAATAAAATAAAGTATTTTATTTTATTTGACATTTAGTTACATTAACCCCACAAAACCAATAAACTAACATTCAAGGTTATCTACTGTAATCAAAACATGTATATGTGGAGACATACAGGTCCACTACAAAAAAACTATCTATTACGACATTTGTGTACATGCAAAATTGAAGGGAGGGAAAAAACTGTCACAAAAGTTAAAATCTGTGTTTTCGACGGAAAAAGATGGAATTTTTAAGATAACACTTTCTGCGACAGTTATTTGTTGTCATAGAAGATACATAAAATAATTTATCTAATTTATTAAAATAAAATTAATTTTAAATGAAAAGTTTATTAAAAATTTTCACCAAATTCTAAAACCCTTAACGTGAACATTTTTCCAAACCCTTACTCAAAGAAGTGTCATCTCCAATCCGTCCATCTCCGACCATCAATCTGTGTCCGTCACCACCCCCACCCCCTCGCGGCCGTCTCTTCACTCTAGTGTCATCGCACCTCCTCTACCGGATAACAACACCTCCTCTGTCGCAACCTCTTTAATCTGTACCTGTTATCTCTAATCCGTCGCAATCTCTTCAATTCGTACCCTTTGTCACAATCGTAGCGTTTCAACCTTGGAATAGATGATTGTGCAAAACTTGTTCTAACTCTATGAATAAGTCAGTCGATCAAAATATGAAAGTTACGGACAAAGTTGATGTGTGATGTAACCTTCCTTTGCGTTCTTGGGAAAATTGTTTATAAAACGCGAGAAAGAAAGAAATAAGTATTAAAGACTGTCAGTTGCAAGGAAAAATGTTTTCTTTCAACTACTATGCCTCCTCTATAGTACATTTTGAACATTTTCAACTCTAGTAGGCTTGCATATGAAAATGTTGAAACGTCACTCCCAAGCTTTATGACTTAAAATGGAAAGCAACTACCTAAACTAGATATAAGACATAAAGATAAGATAAACTGGGGGTATTCAGAGCATAAAGTCATAGGCAAACACACCTTAGACAAGTATGACCGTGTCAAACTCCCCCACTTAAACAGTTGTCGTCTCCATCGACTTGAAAAGATGGAATCCTTTGATCTTCTGCTTTCACACTTTACGGTCTTTGGTACGTCTTCCACTTGTTTCTTCCACGAGGAGGTTCTTCCACTTCACCATGAACTTGTGTATCCTCCTCGTGGGTCTTCTTCTTTTTCTCACTTCTTTAGCAAGGACTTCTTCGACTTCTGCTAGTCCCTCATGTTCTCTCACTTGGTGGTGATCTTCGCATCTTCATAACCAAGTCTTTTCAGCTCGCAGCTTAACAAGAACCTGACCTCCCACATGAAAATCAAGGGGGCGACGCTTCTTATCTACCCACTTTTTCGACCACTTTGAGGCATCCTCTAAATTGGCCCGAACGAAGTCTGATTTACACTTCTACTTCTTGGTAATGGTGCGAGTCTGAGGACTCTTCCTCGCATAGGAGGGGATCAACAAGGCGCAATAGTACAGGTTTTTCGCTGCAAACACTCTCTGTTATGCTTTTGCTTGTTGACGAACTCATCGCAGTTGTAACACAAGATTGAGTTTCCTTCAACAACTGAACCCCATTCTTTTGTATTAACTTACCGGCCTTCACCAAACTGATGCCATTTTGAGCGACAAAGTTTTTCTACACGGATTTGTTCGAAGCGTCCCACATTGGGCCATCAGCTTGGCATGCATGTGTATGAGCCAACATATATGGAATCACATGATCGTTCCTCTGACTAAGGACATCAGCTGCCCGATTACTCGCTCATTTCCCATGTTTTGACCTAAAATCAAGTTCGAGCATATCTCTCTGTCCCCTTGCTTAACTCGCAGTCAGGTTTGGCTGAGTACTAAAGTGTCTGGCAATATTTTTGTTCGTCTCTCTAACATAAGTAGATTTTTTGGAATACTGTCTTTCATCCCCTAGACTGTTACCATTACTAGCATTTCTTCTTCAAAAACCGTATAACTCCATTTTCTGGTACACAGTTTCTACTCTGAGATGCAATGGGTTGTCCATTCTGCATGAGAACATCGCCCAACGCATAATTAAATGCATCGGCATAAGCTTCAATAGGTTGGGTCACATTCATGGACCCAAGAGTTGGTCCTTCCCTCAAGGCTTGCTTCAAGAGGTGGTTGTCGACTCACAACCGTCCATTCTCTTCTTTTCGTAAAAAGACTTGAGCTTTATACTGAGTTTTTGCAGGTCTAATGAGTCTTACACTCAACAATCCGTTCGATTGTATTTGAAGTCCAGTTAACTTCGACACTGCCACACGACCAGTGTTCTTCATAGGCGATTCTAACATGGGCAGGCTATCAAGCATCTCATCACAATGTTTTTTTACGACACACCTTGTGTCTTTTTTAAGTATTTCTCCCTGGCTACTAGTAGGTCCAGGTAGAATGTCCTTGAACATTGTTTTATCTCAAGCACGACCCTCTCTCGTTGCATGGCCGAGATCATTCTCAATCCTTTGGGTTGGTGAAGGTCTGCCTGCACATCAGTAGAGGTAGTCCCAGTGATCATCAAACATTTGGCCGAAGGCATTAGAATCACTTGATGTTTAAGAAGGAATTCCATTTCGAGTACTACATCAAAGTCATCCATACCTACAACCACAAAGTCTACATGACCGCTTCATCCTCTCAACTGTACCACCGCTCGTTCCACTAATCCGATGATGAGTAAAGCTGTAGACGACTTTCATTTTTTATGTATCCTTCTTCCAATGAAGGTTCAACCGTCTAGCTTCTGCCACCATTATGAAATTGTGGATTGCACTAGAGTCAACCATAGTGCTCTTGCGTGCTTTCAGTTGACCCAGACATCAACATATATTAGACTCTCGTTCGCACGTCTACTTGTCTCCTCCACTTTCTTTTGAAGAGACAACAAGAATCTCATTGCCCCCACTCTAGTATTCACTTCTTCCCCTTATCCAACTTTCTTCCTCGATTGACTCAACTTGTCATCTAAGTTTGAAGCCAAAGAAGACTGAAAGGCATAGAAGGTCGATTTATTCTGACATTCCTTTGCTCGATGTGGTCTATCACATATGTAGCAACTGATATGAATGTTTGAGGTGTCGGACCATTGGGTCTTCGCCAAGTGTTCGTCCTGTTGGGCTGGGAACGCCTGCGATCTTTACCGAGACTTCTATTTTTGCTGACAGCTTTAGGAGAATTCGTTTGATTGTTTCTATCTCTTTTAGGTGACGAACTTTGATGACGTCTCGTATCTTAAGAGTAACTAAACAAATAAAAAAAACGCTCAGTTGTTACATAGGTTGATGCGAGGTCTTGAACTCTCTGCCCGTATAGCTTAGTTCTTGCCCACGACTTCAACCCTTCAACAAAACTGAAGACCTTGTCCTTTTCGGTCATATCGGATATGTCTAACATCAATCCCGCAAATTATTTCACATACTCCCAAATGGTCCCAGTTTGTTTTAAATCACGCAGTTTTCGTCGAGCCAGAATTTCAACATTCTCAGGAAAAAACTGCGATCAAAGTTCTTTCTTTAAACTGTTTCAGGTGTCAATTCTGTAATGTCCTTCTTGAATATCAGTATACATGAACCTCCACTATAGCTTCGCTCTTTCGACAGATGCATGGTTATCAACATCATTTTGGCTTCCTTTGTATAATGGTATTTGTGGCCTTGAAGTATTGCTCGATATCAAAGATAAAATTTTCTAATGTCTTTGCATCTCTTGCCCCACATAAGGGCTTGGGTTTATTGATCTTTATCTTGCCAACTGTAATTGCTCCTCTAGTTGGATCTTGATTTTCCAATGCTAGTATCGTAAGGTTCACCTTCGTGTTTACCTCTGCGATTTCATTCCTAACGACATCGAGAATGGCTCGAAAATTCTCTGTCATGTCGTTTATCATTTCCATCATATTCTTCTGGGAGTTATCTAGCTTAATAACTCGTTCTTTCATCTAAACAGTAGAGCCGACAAACTGTCTCCATGCTCGTAGGTGACATTTGCAGTTTCAACAACTTGTGACTCTAGAGTATCTACTTTAGGAAACAAATCTTATATGGGTAATCGTCAAGACAATCGGACACCACAATAATAGCATCGACTTTCTTGGAAACTTCCTTAAGCCACTTCTCAAGAAATCGAATAGAATTAGAAACTTCCACCAAGTGGAGCATCTGCTCTTCGATCCCTACGAATCATTCATTATGGGTCTTACCCATATGTTTCACATTCGACATCTTTCTATCTCAACTGTCACTCAGCCAATTTGGCTTTAATACCATCAGTCACAATCGTAGTGTTTCAACCTCAGGACGGATGATTGTGTGACACTTATTCTAACTCGATGAACAAGTCAACCGATCAAAATCCAAAAGTCACAAACAAAGTTGGTGTGTGACGTAACCTTTCTTTGCGTTCTTGGAAAAATTGTTTATAAAACGCGAGAAAGAAAAAAATACATTGAAATCGAAGGTACAATCGCATTAAAGACTGTTAATTGCAAGGAAAAATGTTTGCTTGCAAAGAGTACGACAATGCTTGGACGGAGATTCAACTACTATGCCTCCCCTACAGTACATTTTGAACATTTTCAGATCTAGTAGGCTTGCATATGAAAATATCGAAACATCACTCCCAAGCTTTATGACTTAAAATGAAAAAAAAACTACCTAAACTAGATATAAGACATAAAGATAAGATAAACTGGGGGTATTCGGAACATATGGCCATAGGCAAACACACCTTGGACAAGTATGACCGTGACACCCGTCACCTTCTCTACCGATAAGTCTTCTATTCCTTCCCTCTTTCTCTCTCTCTCTCTCTGTCACGTTGTTCTCTCTCACTCTTTCCCGCATCTCCATAGGCCATGGGCCAAACTAGGTGTAGAATTTGCAATTTTCGTCTAAACTCCTTCTTCTGGGGCAAACACCCCTAGGTGATGTATGTGAAATAAATGTTGGATGTACTTATGTTTGCAATTCATGTTCTGATTTATCTTTACTAAACTTCTGATTTGCAATTGGTTACTTAGTGAATGAAATAAAAAAATATCTCTTAACTAAACATAATTAAATTTATTACTAAAAATAAATAAATTAATATAAATTAATGAAAATATTAATAATTAACAATAATACTTTATAGGAAACAGTTATGGATAAAAAAAAATCTATATTTTGTAAATAATTTGGATATGATTTTTGAAAATGCACCTAATTTATATTTTAGAGTTATAATATAACACAAAATATTAATGATAAAAATATTACTTGAAATTTATTAAGTCTAGATAATATATTTATATTTAATAATTAAATAAAATTATAATAGTAAATATTTTATATTAATTTATAAACTAATTAAGCTATATTTCGATTGTTTATCTTTTACTACAAAAATTTTACGGGTATTGAAAAATCTATGTTAAGTGGGTTTAAAGTTCCCTAAGTAATAATATATATATATATATATATATATATATATATATATATATATAATGAGATTTAAAATGTGAAATTTTGTTAAACAAATAGGGATATTAAATGGTTGTTTGAAATCCTATCAAAAAAAACGTGTAAAACAGGCAACCCATGATAGATATATCAAATGACCCTAAGAGATATGTTTTTCTCCATGTAAGAGAAAGATTTCTTATAAATTATGTAGGAGAGAGAGAAAATTGAAAGAGAAAAGAAATGAAAACAAGACAAATTTAAAACATCACATCTTTTTTCTTAATTTTTCAACTTATACATACATATTTTATTTTTATTTCATTTTTAACGTGTTTGAATGAAACACACATAGTTCCAACTAGTACATATATAAGTTTATCCACTATTCACTACCTTGTAAAATAAAGTTAAATATTTACTATTTAAAATAAATGAAAAGTATTGCATTCAAATTCAAATTTCACTTTCAATAATCATATTTTAAATATTTTTACCACCTTCATCCCACGTGCTTATATTGTAAAATGAAACTTGAGATTGAAATTCTTATTTGTGTATATACTTGTTAGAACTCAAGAGACATACTTGTTAAAAGAAAGAAAGAAAGAAAAAACTCTCAAATACCAAATAATTCCAACAAGTAAAGGTTGTAACTTTGAAATATATATTTAGAAAAACAAAAATGAAAACAAGAAAACTAACCTCGAAGTAATATTGTTTCCATTGGCCATTACTACTCTTGAGAACTTCAATTCTTGAAGACAACTCAAGAATATAACTACTTCAATTTGAAAGTATTGAAGGAATATATGTTTTGATATTTACACAAAAGTATTCATATATAGAGGGAATCCAATCCTTTTAGTTAGAAATCTCAACCTTTTAAGAATTGACTTGCTCTTAATGTACGGTACATCACCTTAATTCACATTTTAAATTGTTCTAATGAATATAGTGACGGATTTAGGGGATTTTATACCTAAAAATGAAAAAAAAAAGTTAAAAATTAAAAAAAATATGACGAGTGAAAATTAAATCGGAATTTAGAAACTAACAATTATGATATTCTGATTGTTAGTAATATATATATAGATATATATATATTATTTGTTCATTGTATATTTATGTATTTTTAATATTGACTAAGAATGTTACAAGTCTTCTAAACCTTTTAATCATTGCCTATGGGAAATTACACACTGTATCCACGTGGCTTAAGAATCGGTTAATTTTTTTGCAAGTTTTATTTTGGCTAATCATTCTCTTAAACACATATTTGGGTCATTTAAAAAAAAAACTAGATGACATATTTTTCAATAATAATAATAATAATAATAATAATAATAATAATAATAATAATAATAATAATAATAATAATACTCATTTGGTCATTTTGAATATTTTAAATAAAAATATCGTAAATGTTAAAATTGCTAAAAGTATTTATAAAATAGAAGTCAATCAATGGTTTAATAATAGTTTAAAATATTGATATTTCAATTTTACGAAAATATTGATATTGATAGAAATTTCAAAAAAAAATGATGGAAGTTGTTATGATTAATTAATGAAATTTCCGTTGTGACTTAATTAGATTATAATTGCCATTTTAAAATCACAATTTCTATAAATACGCTATTTAGATGTTTAGTGTAAATAGATATTACAAAAAAGTTTGAATAATGTTAAAAATAAATATATGTTTTTTTTTGTAGTTTTTTGCAAAATAAATTACTTAAGTTTTGGGTAAAAAATAAAGCCAAAAATTTAGCAAAAATAACACATAAAACTGAATCCTTTGTAAAAATGAAATTTGTGTGTAAAATCATAGAATTTTCAATATGTAATCGGAAGATTTAGCATCATGAATTTTCTCTTTTAAAAAAAAAAAAAAACTTGATATGGACTTGATGGATAAACAAGCATAACAACGGAAGTAGAATTGAAAAGAACGCACTAATTTTATCTAATTAATATGAAATTGTAATTAAAAGAATTTAAAGAATATTAACTTTTAAATTTCTCATTTTCGTTGATTCCAAACTGTAAACGATCACAAGAATCTTCTCGTTTTAAAACAGGATGGTAGAATTGTGTCTTGAGAGAAAAAAAATATATGAACTCACTCCACAATTCTTATCCAATTTTCAATAAACCTCCACCGATTGCTCATTCAATATTGAGGAATATATATTTAATTATGCAAATCCAATTTGCATTTATGAGAAAAACAAGGTGGATTTGGTGTTAAATTAGGTTATGTGCATGAAGTTGAACCACCTTTTCATTTTGCATGTTGAATTTTATTCAACTAAAATTCAAATTCAAATTGAATTTCACAAATGCAATTTTCAAATTATTTTTTTAAAAAAATTTATAATTATTTTATTATTTTATTTTAATTAAGAAGTATTTTTAAAAATAGCAAAATAAATTAAAATATTTACAAGTTATAGCAAAATTTTGAATTCTATCACTGATAGTC
>JBBPDI010091706.1:0-11978 GCA_037974545.1 Cucumis variabilis | reverse complement strand
TATGTGTGTGTGTGTGTGTGTGTGTGTGTGTGTGTGTGTGTGTGTGTATATATATATATATATATATATATATATATATATATATATACTTGCTTTCAAATTCCATATAATCATGTATTCTATAACTCTTTGGTATGTTCTACTATTGGAACCAATTTGGTCCTTGTTCTATAATAAGATTTTGAGTCTGCATGCATTCCTCAACCTACAACATATATTTCATATTCTTTTTTATGACGATCTTTCTACTTCCTACACTACTGCAAATTTGACCTTTTTTGATGTGCAAAGCACGTCAAAACATGTCTACCTTAATTGGTCTTTGTCCATATGTAGGCAGACATCAAGAAAGCTAGACCATCAAGAAAACTAGTTTTCTTGATGGTCAAAATATGTCATAAAACATTCCTTCTTGATGGTATTGGACATCAAGAAAGGGAACTTTGATTTTTTTACCCATTAAGGAAACTGAAAAACTAATCAAGAAAACGATTTTCTTAATAGCCAAAACATGTCACCCACCCTAGCTCTGTGCTAATTGACATTTTCATGATCTTGATTTCCTCTTCAATGATTTTTGTACTGAGAATTATAACTTTGAAATCCAAATTTATAAACAGTAGGATGGGACCTCTTTTCCACAAGTACATACAGGTGCCAATTGAGCTAAGATCATGTTGGTCAGCTTCTACACCTTCTACAAATTTTAAAATCCCTAACTTAAAAACTTTCAATTCAACTCATTAATGTTGAACACAATAACGAATTTAATTTTGATAAAGTCACTTATTTAAATATAATTATAATTACAATGGTTAACTTTTTAAAAAGTAGTATTGTATTATTGCTAAATAGAAAGTAATAATTAGAAAAATTGGTAAAGATTTAATAATATTATTGATGAATATCGTGTTTTCTGAGCCCATTAACGAGGGTCTGAATTTCGTGCTTCGTGAAAAATAGTTTTTTCTTGATGAGCAATATCCACCAAGATATCATTTTTCTTGATCTTATCCTAAACCCAAAATTATATATTTTTTTTCTTGATGAATAATGCCCATCCAGATATCATTTTTATTGATGGACTTCGTCCATGATCTTTTTTTATCTTTCTCCATCAAGAAACCGTAAACCCATCAAGAAAATTATAAACCCCTCAAGAAATCCAAAATAAATATATTAATTCTTCTACAATGATGGCTATTGCAAATCAAGAAAAATCATCCCTTGATACGCCTCATCCATCAAGAAAACCAACTAACTTGATGGACATTGCCAATCAACTAATATATTGTCCTTGATTTTTAGTTACTATAACTTTTATACTTGTATATGATTACTGGGGTTTGTTAGTGGCACCAACAAACTTGAGCTATATGATGTCTCCTAATTTTTTAAAGAAATTTAAGCTTTGATTTAACCTACATGGTATTTAATTCATTTCTGTTGTTATTGATGATTTTTTTTTATGTGTTTCATAAAACTTTTGAGCCATTGATTGGTATACATTCTCATGAAAGATTGTCTTTTACTATATCATATTCTTCAATGGATTGGCGCTATGTGAATGTAAACCCTAAATTTGAGTACCCATAATTTTTTATTCACTACTACAAATTTGGCCTTCTTTGATATGCAAAACAAGTCAAAAAATATCTACCTTGATGGTCTTTGCCCATCAAGTAGGCAGACATCAAGAAAGTCCTACCATCAAGAAAACCAGTTTACCTGACGGCCAAAACATGTCATCAAAAACCTTTACTTCTCCTTTTTCTTTTCTCACACTCACCTTAGCTTCGTGCTAATTAGCATCTTCACGATCTTCTCTTTTTTCTTTTCTCAAACTCACCTTAGCTACCTGCTAATGGCATCTTCATGATCTTGATATTGATTTCCTCCTCAATGATTCTTGTACTAATAATTGTAACGTTGAAATTTAAATTTATAAACAACGCAGGTACATAGAGGTGGAGATTTGAACCCGGACCTCATGTCCACAGGTACATAGAGGTTCCAGATGAGCTAAGCTCATGTTGTCCAACTTCTACAAATTTTAAAACCCTAAATTACAAACTTTCAATTCAACTCATTAAAGTTGAACACGATAACTAATTTAATTTTGATAAAATCACTTATTTCAATCTAATTATAATTAGAACAGTTAACTTTTAAAAAAGTAATATTGTATTATTGATAAATAGAAAGTAATAATTAGAAAAAAATAGTAAAGATTTAAGAATATTATTGATGAATATTGTGTTTTTTGAGTCGTTAACGAGGGTTCGAATTTCGTGCTTCGTAAAAAATAGTTTTTTCTTTATGGACCTTGTCCACGATCTTATCATAAATCCAAAACTATAAATTTTTTTCTTGATGGGCAATATCCATGAACATGTCATTTTTGTTGGTGGACCTTGGCCATGATCTTTTTTTGGTCTTTATCCATCAAGAAACCTAAAATCATCAAGAAAATTATAAACTCATTAAGAAATCCAAAACAAATATCTTAATTTTTTTCGATGATGACCATTGCAAATCAAGAAAATTCATCCCTTGATGGGCCTTGTTCATCAAGAAAATCTAACTAACTTGATGGGCATTGTCAGTCAACTAATATATTATCTTTGATGTTTATTGTCTATCGACAAATAGTTTTCATGACATTTGTGGACCATCAACAAAACTAATGAATCTTTTCCCATCAAGAAAAACAATAATCCACATTTCTTTTTACGTTTTTTCGTATTCTTCAACAAAATAAGGGGACTTTTCTTGACATACATGACCATCAAGATAAATATTGTATCAAGAATAATATTTTTCGTGATGGTTCTTTGCTATGACCATCAAGAAATCAAAATTTGCGTGCGTCAAGAAATATCAAATTTGTAGTAGTGATTTTATTACTATGACCATACGGTAGCTGATACTTGTGGCTCGTTTAGATAATATTTTTTCTTCGAGTCTTATACTTGTTATTTTCTGATATGGTGGATCACTCTTATTTGAAAGAAAGAAAGACAAAGAACTAGATATGCTATTAAATATTGCTTTCCAATTTTTGCTTTGCGCTTGATGTAATATGTTTTTATGGAAAAATATTTTGTTTCAAAACTCAGTGGGTTACTTTCTAACCTATTTGGATGCAGAGTGTTCAATAACCAACTTACCTCAAATTTGTATTGATTTATTGTTTTGGGAGAACAAAAACCTAACAGGGACACCTTGGTGTGCAAGTTGCAATACTCATCTTGGAATCGGTAAGTCAGACTCTTGAGTTTACTACTTGCATTTCATTGAATTTTAACTTGAGCCTTATGTAACCTCTCTCCCATCTTCTTCTACAATAAATTCAGAGTGATGATTTAGAGTCTCTTGGATGGTGCTTCAATACTTTTTTAGAGGAAGGTATACCATTGCCCTCACTACTTTTATTACAATATAGCATTTCTTTTAGATTTGCTTCACTTTTATTTTTCTGAAGTGTAAAAGCATATTTGTTCATGTGATGTAGAGTAGGACTCTGCTTGTGACATTTGTGAGAAATTTTCTTGAATCATTTTTATCCTTGTGGTATACATACATAATACTTAGAAGTTTTACGTTTTCTTAAACTATTAAATTATGTTTTTATGAGTTGTAATTGTATTTATCCTCTTTTTAATTACGTTTTTATCAATCGTCAAGAACATCGACTTTCTTGAAGACTGCTTTAATGACGGTTTTAAAACTGTCAAGAATCATTTTAAAACCGTTAAGAATAATGATTCTTGACAGTTTAAATACGTCAAGAGAGTCTGTTCAGAGATGCTGGTATCAAAAGAAAATTAATGTTTTTTTTTCATGTTATTTAAAACTATACAATCTCTCTTTATTGGCCTATTCGTGACCCTCAATGCTCCAAACTAATGTAGTTAAAGCAAATTGAAGTTTCTGCCAGTTCTTTCTTTACTTGTAAAATGACAAAATAAATTATTATAGTTGCTTTTGGATGATAGATGGTGATTTTGATTTTAATTTACGTTTTCCTGTTAGTTTTTTTTTTTTTTAAGAAATGGTGGATGGAATGAAAAATGTTCCAAAGCATGATATCAAATTGACAATTGAGCAAAGAAATTGGTTTAGGTATTTTAAATTTCTTTGAAGTTTTTTTATTCGTAGTTTTAGATTGTTTATGGAGTATTTGAATAGGTTTTGAAGTTATTCATGATTAGTTGTCTTTAACTTCAAACTCAAATCTAACCCTTCGATTATTTTAAATCTACAAGTTTGGGCCTTCATATTCCATCAAACATTTCAACTTTTTCATTATCTCAAACTATATGGATGATATAGTTCGTGTTTATTGTTGATAAAAGTTTTCACTGCTCATTTAAGTTCTGAGCTGGAAGTTTAAACAAGAAACAATTTCTGTTTTAAGACTTCAGACCTCTTGGTGACCAAAAGGATGAGGATATAGCATACACACTTCAAGGCTATGAAACTTTTCCTAGATAGTAACATTGATAGTCTTATATTCATTTGGTATGTTGTTCTATGTTGCTTACTTTGTAATACTATTATGTTTTTGAGCTATTTAGTCAATTGATTGTAAATTCTGACTACGTTTGAGGATATGCAGAAGATATCCAAATGCCACAGAGGTCAACATCTTTGGTGTACCAACTGTTCACTTGCAAGCAATTTCTTCCTTAAGGGGACAAACTTTAGTTTGGTATACCACAATTTTATTATTGTTGATTTTGGAATAGGCCACATATAGGAAATTTTAGTTGACTATATTGGATTGGAATTGTGTAATTGTTGATGATATTATTGCTGAGATTAACGAAATTATTGTTGTTTTACTTATTATACTGAATTATTTGTCATTTTTTTTGTAGTGTAACTATTGGTTGGAGAGTTTATTTTGTTGATAGATATGTTTTATTAAAATGAATGTACGTAATGCAGGATATAGAAAATAATTTTTTTACATTGAATATATTAATAAATGGTATACATGATGTTAAATACATGTCAAGTATACTATCTTACTTCAATCAAATATACAATTTTACTTGACGGATAAATAGTGTCAAGTATACTATCTTACTTGATGGGCAAATACGGTCAAGTATATTATCTTACTTGGCATGTAAATGGTGTCAAGTATATGATCTTACTTGACGTGCAAAAACTGCCAAGTATATGAATTTACTTGACACGTAAAAGGCATCATGTATACGACCTTACTTGACACATAATAAGTGTCAAGTGCAATAGATTACTTGACGTTAATACAGTGTCAAGTAAACATATACTTGACGATTTTTTAGTATCAAGTAATGTGATTATACTTGACAGTCGATTACTTGACGCTTTTAAAAACATCAAGTATACGTTTACTTGACACAGTATTAACATCAAGTAAACCAATTTTTGTAGGAGTGAATACAAGTTAAGGAGACATGGAAGATGGAATCTTCTTCACTCTCGGCTCAAGCTTTCACTCAATGACTGACTGAAGAAGATGAAGGAAGAGTTTACAGATGGTGGAAAGGTTACTCCTTTCCACCTCTCTCTAGGGTTTTGCCCTATCAGGCATACAGTCGATCCCTTCAAACATTTGGTTTCTCTCAAAACCGACCTCTCTTCTATATGATGATGAAGTCCTTTTTATAGGCAGATTCAGGCTAGAAATTTCTATTCTCCTGAACATGTCAGCGCGGAAAGTTACCTATGTCAAGTCACATCAACTCCATCTACTACTTTTGTCTTCTAGCAAACCTCTTCTCGCATGCTGATAAGGTCTTCTCGTGTAGTCTTCATGCAATTTTCTTTGCGATTCGCTAGCTTCTTCTTTTGTTCAAATCTTGCATTAAGACACTAAAAATAGGATAAAACATGCATGAATGCTTATGTAAGGTGTATTTTTGATTATTTATGAGTTTTACAATATAAGTTACGCATTTTTCCACTTTAATTACACATTTTGGTCTCATATTCTATCTAAACAGTTATAATAACTTGTCTTTCTACAAGTTATCAAAATACATTTATAAATTTAAACACATTAGAAATCCTTTTATTTTTTTAAAACATTTTTAGCAAGAACCACTCACAATCAGTTGGCTTCTTCGCCTAATTCTTTAGTCAAGCACTTCCTTTTCAGATTCAAGTTCGTGAAAAATCTCTAAAAATCTTGAAACTTTCTCAATTCTTACTTAAGTAAGTTCAAGGTAAAAGTAGCTTTAAAATGATTGAACTTCAACTATTTATAAGTCTTTTTAATGAAGTCTTCATACTGACTTCTTGTTTCCGTGGCTTCACCCTTCACTTCCCTAGGCGCTTTCTTCTTCTCAAAACTGTCTTACGCAAATCACAAGGACCTTTTCTCTTAGAAGGCTGATTATCTCTTTAAGGGCACCACAGAAAATCCCATGTCGAGATGATTACTTCATTCCAATGGTGAGAATGGTTCAATGTCAGAACGCCACGTTTCAATGCCACTTTGTTATCCTTAATTTTGATTGGACAATAAATCAAATCAATTTATAACTTTCTTACACAAGGATGATGTCACTACTTTCCGTTGAAGGAAGCTCATATCGCATAACGATTCAATCGCACAGTCTTTTTTGTTGTGTATCTTAAAACGCAAACTCAAATGCAGGTTACTTTGTAATCTCTTGTACCAAATAACGGTCTCATCATTAGGTCAATCTTGTCACATGAATCTTATCGTGTATGGCAGAACACGATCAGGCCCTCACTCCATATTCATATTCTTTATATTGAAATCACATCTAAACATAAAACTCTACAATAACCGATCGTTATATCATATATACTTTTCAATTATTCTCAACCTTTTTTAATTCAAACTATTAAAACTAATTCAACATATTGTTCTATGTTAATTCCATATGAGCTAGCAGAGAAATCTAATGGACATATAGATCATGGGCTTAACGATTCGAGATTAACTGTCTAAACTCTTTTAGACCTAGCTAATCAATAATCGTTAACTAAGGTGCCATTTTATTAAAGTTCAGTAGTTGCACTTCCCTCATAATAGATATATTTGTTTTCATCTGATATAACTATGATTAGTAAGTTAATTCTTCAAATGTTGTTCATAATTTATGTTGGATCTTCAAAATACTATTTTAGCCCCAAGATTACTTCTTGTTCATAACTCCAACTAATCCTCTAATGAACAATTGGTTTAAGGTCAAGCTTATAAACTGAATCCTTCTCAAACCAATGAGAGGGTTGGGCGTTTTGTTCAAGGCCTAGATTCAGTCCTTAAGGGAACAACCTATATATCTACAAATCTTATAGTGGGCATGAGTGAATTCTATCTTGCTCCCTATGTTCTTAGTTATCTACCTGATCTTACTCCTAAAATATGGGAGGCTTATTAGGACAGCGCTGATGAGTTGCTCTAACTTATGCAAATTTAAGAATAATAATCTTGTCTGAATAGGAGTTTATGGTTAGCTTAGTATCACACCCCAATCCGCAAAAAAACCAAAATGCAAGAAGTAAAGCAGATAGGACTCGATTTAGCTTAAACTTTGCAATTGGTCTTATTGCTGATCTTATTCTTCTCATTTTAAACTGTCAATCAAAACTCAAAACACAATGGTAGTCAACCTTAAACTCCAAGTACGATAAATAACATAACCAAAACGTACACTTTATTAATAACAGGTGTTTGGTAAGAGCATATAATTACAATATTTTGACCAAATAAAAAACATTTATCAAACTCTTGAACGCCTGGTAGCTTTCTCAACTCACCACACGCCCGTCAACCTTCTTCTCTACTTGGCCTAAACGCCTATTCCTTGAGGATGAGATTTTTAAAACGCAAGTCTAAAAGACTTGGTGAAGTTTTATGAAATCCTTTTCGCAATGCCCTTTGATAAATCCTTTTCGCCAAATCATAAATTCCAAAACAAATCAATTTATCAATAAACACTTCATTTCGCAAAATATATCAAAACATATGAAATCATTTTTACAATAAAATTAGTTCAACTTATAAATTATACCAATATTCATTTCGCAATAACACCCATTAGTCAATTATTCTTTTCGTCAAGGATTCTGAATCATTCTCTACGTTTGGTCTCATTACCTCGCATTTAGACTACTGTATCAACAACATCCAAGAACATACAAATTCATCCTTATTGCTTAAGCCGCTAAGCTTTATACGCTCCTTTCAACGCATAAGCCAACTTCTTATCACCACGTAGCCCTGTATATCCCACAGTGGCATTGACTCTTTAAAATGTGCACATAAAAGTTAGCATCATCGCAAGGAAACTACTAATGGTTTGAAAACCATTTTATAGTATTGAAATCATCATCATCAAATAAAACTTTAACATTATAAATCATGCTTGAAAATATATAAACTTTTCATAGAAATCTTTTTTGAAACACTTCTCATCTTGAATTATTCTTTCAAATCAGTGAAGGAAAATCATAATAAAGTTTTTAACATAAATTCATTTGAGAGAAAACACTCACCAAACTTTACAAAAGATCCTCATCTTCCTTCTCTTTTCGTGGAGCATTCTCGTGGAACTAATCACAACACATAAGACTTTGTTCTTCTTCTTCTCGCCAAAGCAAAACAACAATATTTTAGTTTTTTTTTAAAAAATAAAATCTTTGTGCTTACTTAATGACCAAGTTTTCTATTTATAGATTCTATAAACTAACTTAGTTGTGCTTAAACTCTTCTCAATTTGCTAGATTTGGCTTAAAATTTTACACGTGTAAATTTAATATTTAATCCAACCAGGCTTAAATCCTTAATCTTACACGTTAACCTCTGTCAAATCAGATTGACATTTTCTTCGCCAGACCTTTCTTCTTGCCTAACTCCATTATGCTAATAACTTCAACCCCTCAACATAGCTTTCGAAGGTCTTAACGTAAATCCTTCTTTTCTGAAAACTTCCTCGCGAATTAACTTCTTAATCACAAAATTTATACTTAACCATAAAAGATTTTATCACTTAATATTTTTCGTGGATTGATTCAAACGCCAACTTCTTATCCAACATGCAAATTTTCAAAATACTTAACCAGATTTTCCTTCTTATACTCAAATTAGAAACAGGGTCTCACACTTAGGATTAAGATTAAGTACCTAGGTCATCAACAAAAAGAAATAGTAGGTTTTAAAGAGTAAATGATGTTATAATGAAAGAGTGACTATTTCATGGTTTCATTCTTATGTAAACTCTTTACATAGCTAGGATGTCCCTAATTTTATGTCTCTATATGAATGGTTCAGGATCACATCATTTGTACTAACTACAAAGTAAGTCATATCCATAAGGTGCTCAACCTTATTCATATACTATATAGACCGTTTATACTATATACTCTAACTTGATCCAAGTTTATGTCTCTACATAAAGTTCAAATCTATACTAGATAACCTCGGGACTTTAGTTCATTGGATTCAAGATTATAATATTCAAATTTACTTAGAAAATTCTCAATAATATTTTTATTGAATAGAATTTTAATTTAAGTTACAAATTACGAGTTTTAGAACATAAATTCCAATATATAATTTATATCAATAGATTTTCAATGCTTTTGTTTATATTTATCTTTGAATTGAAGAAACATATTGATATACAAACTTATGCACATTGATAGACATTGATGCACATAGAGTATGTATCATGTATTGTAAAATCGACACTCACTAAGATTATAATTTGTAACATCCATAAAATGTAATTTTTTATCACTATTATCTTTGATATACATTGATATCTTTTTATTAGTGTCTACGCTGGTAGACATTGTTATATTTTTATCAGTTTATATGATTGAATTTATAGAGATACCAATATCTATCAATAATACATTGTGAGTATCTAAAAACACAATGTATTTGAAAAAAGATATTTTGAATATATACTTCAACATATATATTTTAACCCTAAAAAAATCACAGTAGATATACCAAATACTTGAAAATTTTGAATAACATCATGTATGAATTCACACATGTAAAATCAACTCAGTGTCACTAGAATTTACATTTTTTTCCCAAATGTGTACTTCACTTTCACCAAAAACAAAAATTTCAAGTCCAGCTAAAAGAGTTTAAAAAATACTACATCCATAAAATATGTAGAAAAAGAAGAAGAAGACCACCAGAAGAAGTGATAATAGAATAGCCAAAACCAAAAAGTCATGCGTTAGGAGGGAAATTGTGAGGTAAAATCGGCGATGAGAAAGTGCAATCGTGGGTCATTTGCGTTTTCTTGCAGTTTTGGATGGCCTTTTTCGGTATTTCACATGCCTTGTTGGGCTTCAATATGAAGTGGCTAAAAATTTTGCTAAGGGCTATAAAATACTTTGCCAAATTTTTCTATTTAAAAAAAAAAATCCTATGATCTATTCATATCAACAGCACAAATATTCATAATGAGTAAGAAAATTAACAAAGGAAAAAGCATTTAAAATAATAAATATATTAATTTTAAAATCAAGATTACATATATTCATATATACAATAAAAAAGACAAATTTAATCAAGGATTTTTTCAAAAATAAAATAAAAAAATATATTTACACCATATAGAACAATTTTACAAAAAAAAAATAGTCCACAAGCCCACGACGTGAAATACTAAAAATACCTCAATCACGATTAATCGGTCACACACATGTGCAAATCGTTTTCTTCTAAACAATCGTATAATATAATTCAAGATTATCTTACGATACATGATCGATTAGATCTTGGTAGACAATAGTTTTGATCTATGATCACTTATTTATCTTGGACAGACAGTACGTGATAGTTGTCTATCTTTGTCTATCTAGACGACTGATCGTTTAGATCTTCGTATACGATCGATGAAATTTAAACGATTGTATAGTATAATCTAAGCAATCGTTTAGATATATTGGTAAACGATCATTTTGATCTATCATTTATCTATATAGGATAGAAAGTGATAGTAGTCTATTTCTGTTTCTTTGGGATAGGCAATTTGGTATATTATCTTGTACCAAAGCTAAACGATCTTATACCAAATTATGTAAAAGATCTTAGTACACACGATCTTATACCGAGTCTAAATGATCTTGGTACATGATCTGGTACCAAGATCGTTTAGATATTAGTACATGATCGTTTATATATTGATAAACGATCATTTAGATCTTGATGAAAGGATTCTTTAAATCTATCACTTAAATATCTTGGATAGATAGTGATAGTAATCTATATCTATCTATTTGAGATAGACGATTGTTCTTTTAGATTTTGACATACGATCGTATAGTAAAAAAAACAAGAAAAAAAAAAAGAAGATGAGAGATGACGAATAAGGAAAAAATTTTGGAAGAGGAGACGAAGAAATTGCGAACAAAAAGAAATGGGAATATGAAGAAGGATAAGTAGTAATGTGAAGAAAAGATGCACAAGAATTCAATACTCTTCTCGAGAAATTCAAAACCAACAAAGACAAATTTATGAAAAAATAATAATGGTGACTTCATGGGCTTGTGTGGCCGATTTATCATGTATTAACTAGGATAATTTTGGTATTTTACATTGTACGCTTATGGACTTTTTCACTTCAAAATTGTTTTATACAATGTAAATATTTTGTCAATTTATTATAATTTTTAAATTATTATATTTTTTAAAAGGAAAATTTTTAAAACTATACTATATTTTACAAAATATTTACAATCTATTGCAAATTCTAACAATGATAGTAAGTAATATGTTATGATGTAAATATTATCAGTGATAGAATCCAAATTTTTCTATAGTTTGTAAATATTTTAATTTATTTTATTATTTTTAAAAATATCTCTTTTTAAGAAATCACTTATTAAAGCTTATTAGTCATACACAAGAAAAAAAAATGGTATAATACAATGAATTAGATTGTCTACGTTGTAGTGATATTACAAAATCTTATAGCTGTCCA
>JBBPDI010091694.1:0-11982 GCA_037974545.1 Cucumis variabilis | reverse complement strand
GAGCCTCACCACGTCGCCGAAAGATTAACAATTGACTTCATTTCTCCAATTTTTTGCGACGTGGATCACGTCACGTCGCGATTTATTAAGAATCTGCGACGCAGGACCTCACCACGTCGCGGAAAGGTACCATCATATTTTATTCATTAACTATACCGCGACGTGAGGCAGCTGTGCGTCGCAGAAGGGTCTGTACGACGACGTGTCGCTCTCGACGTCGCGAAAGGTGGTTTTACACCGACGCTAGTTTTCGCGACATCGTTTGATGCGTCGCGAAAAGTCCATATTCTTGTAGTGATTGTTTACTTAAGTATAGAAAAGGCCTATTATTTAAGATACTCTATAAATTATAACTAACTTTGTATCATCATCATCTAATAAGAAAAAAAGCTATCCCTACAATCAACTAAACAAAAAAATGAATAGACAGTTGGTAAGCTTTATATATAATTAAATAAAATGGAATTTAATTTCTTTCAAGATGTTAATTGTCAAATTAGGCAAATTTAAAAACAATGTTTGTTCTTTATTGAATGCAGTAGAACTGTTTCTCCCATGTGATCTTATCTTTTTCCCTAACCATTCTCACACGGAACAAAAAGTTAGATGACATATGTCGTTAGGAAAGGACAAAATCGTAATTAAATCATTTAAATCGTAATTAACGGCTACAAATTTTCATATTCTTTTTCATTTATTTATTTTTAAAGAGTTTTTTTTAATATTTTATCCATTATTCTATTTTTTAGAAATTTTCTATTTTTTTAATAATTAAATTCAAACTTATTTATCTTACTTTTTATTTTTGTATGATTGTAAACATTGGCCGGAATTTAAACTAATAAAATAAGGATTTTCGTGGTGAAAATCTCACTTTTTACTGTTTTTGTACTTTGTCTACTTTGAAGTATGATAATTAATTCAATGTTGTAAAATCTTTTTTAAAAATATGATGATCAAAACTATACATAGAACTAAATGTACCTATTCCTAAAAATAAATGATATATTGTTCGCTCTTTAGTATGAAAATTAGATTTTGGATTGTACCAAAGAAGAAAATAGTGCTGTGCATGTGAAAGAGAGAGAGAGCACAAGCAGTCAACAACAAACATGCCTAAGCCTATCTATCCTACGTCAGAAAAAAAGAAATCAAATTCCACGTCACCTTTCCCATGTATAATTAATATTTTATGTAATGTAAAATTGATAGAGTTACATTTAAGATAAGTCTCACTTTGGCTCAAAGTCAATTAAGTTTTTCGTTTTTGCCTTTTTGACTTTATAAGTTGTTCTAAATACGTTTTTGGATGGTGAAATTTGTTCGTCTAAACAAAATTCATAAATAGTAGTAGTTGACACTTGAGATAATGATTAATTTGTTCTTGTTTATTTAATTTTAAAAAGTTAGTTAATCTCCACTAACAAGTTTGAAACATTTACAATTTGTATTAAACATGTTTTTAACGGTTTATTTGTGTTATTTACGAGTGATTTTATCTACTAACTTGAGGTGGATGATATAGATGCGTAGGAAAATAGTACGATTTAAAAAAAAATAAAAATAAAAGTTTTAATGACTATCCATTTAAGTTTTTAAAAGATACACCTACTTACTTTTATCTAAAGTAATAAATTAGACATATAACCCATTTAAAAATAAAATTTTGGATTATTTTAACGATAGTCACTAATAAATCTTTATCATTGTCCATCAATGTCAGTGATGGAAATTTTTCTTCTTTCAATGTCTATTATGGATAGAATTTGAAAATTTTATTATATTGTATAAATATTTTATCAAATTTACTATTTTTGTACGATTTCTCTATTTAAGAATGCGACTTTTATAATTTAGTAAAACTTCACATGGTTGAGGTTAACACATTATTGAAAAAATAAAATAAAAAACTGACAATTTGATTTAAAAATATTGATGTTCATTTTTTATTTTTTTGGGGGGACAAATTTGGAATTTAAGAAATGAAAATTCCTTCCTATTAATTATTATATCGAACGATTCTGCTGAGCTGTAAAAGAAGAAAAATTCGAAGTGTGAAACTATTCAAATAATTTCTCACAGAAGACAGAACATTCCTCCATTTTTTTATTTCGGAAACACTTTAATCTTTATTTTCCAAATTTAAATTACATGTTTTAATTTATTTTTGTTTTATGTAAAGAATATATGTTTTATTAATTATTATTGTTAGATTTTAAAAAGGCACGAATTACTTGACGACGAGCGGCTACATCGTGCTTCGTTCCGATCAACCGTCCAATTGAAAATAAAGAAAGGATTAAAAGTTTATTGGCTCAAATTAACAATATTCATTTAAGAAATAAAGAAAAACTACGTTTCTATTTTTATTTTTTTAATTTAGTCCATTAGTTTTGAAAATATATATTTGTATGTTAAGAAAACCATCACATGGAAAAAACATATAATTTTCTCTGTGTTTGGTAGTTGTTTTTGACGTTTTGTTATAATTTTGTGAATTCTATTGTTGTTTAATATATATCCGTATGTCTATTAAAAAATCATTATAGTATTATTCGAATTTTTTTATTATTGTTTTAAATAATTATAAAGACATTTTTAAATATAACAAAACGAATAAATATGTTTTTAAAAAAATAACAAAATTTTATATTATAGCCGTGTTTATCTTTCGTATCTAAAGTTTTGCATTTTTTTTATTTACTATAATTTATCTTGATTGTGTGATATTTTAAATTAGAAAATTATGTTTTTAAAAACAGTGGCAAGAAAAGGGTTAATTTATAAAGATAAAAATTAAGAAGGAAAAAAACTATGAATTAAAAATATAGAGATCAAATATATAACCTAGCTTGATTTTCAAAATTGTAGCACTAAATAGATAATTTATTAAAAATATAATGAATTTATATTATCTTTTAGTATATCTGAAGTTGTGATCACTAACTAAAAAAGATTTTTTTTTGGAATAACATAAACTCAAATTAAATTCAATTTAACTTTTGAAAATTCAAGTATTTTGGTCTTTTGCTTACATTTTCAAAATGGGAAATTACCAAGCGATCTAATTTTTTCATACTTTATTGATTGATTCTATCCATTTCTCTATCTTTTTCCTTCTTCGTTGTTGATCTTCTTTCATTCCTTAACGTTTGTCTTTTGGCTCCATGCAAAATATCTCAGACCGACGACTATAATAGTAAAAAAAACCTATCGGCGAAGTGACTGCAAGTTTCAATTTTTTTAACTATTGGCGACCAATTTTTTTTAATCGAAATAAATAATATATATTTTTTAATTTTCACAAAATTTTCCTTTTTGTTTTTTGGTTCACCAAATCCTTCTCTTTTATTTTTCAATTTAAATCTATTTCTTGTAATACCCTCACTGCTTGCTCTTCCACGCTTTCCTTAAGCTCTTTACAAAAAAAAAAATAATAATTTTCACCCTTTAGTTTAAAAGTCCAATCCTTGCTCCTCAAGTTAAAAAATTAATTTTGTTTGTAGTCACAAGTTGACTGCTAGTCTCGGAGGATAGTGTGGGTCAATGCATGAAGGATCTTCAAAGTTGAAATAGAAAGGTGCATGTAAACCCGCAACGGAGGGTTGGTCTGCAGTGTGCCATTCGAAAGAGACCACGATAGAGGGGTGGGTGTACGGTGGTGGTGAAGACGATGGAGAAGAGAAAGAGATAATCGAAAGGAGGCAAGCGTGGAAGGTTAATTTTTCAATCATTTGATAACTTCACAATTTAAATCCAAAGAAAACTTACATTTTCACCTGTTAGGTCAAATTTCATTTAAGGCATTTCATATTAGATCATCCGTCCAAAAAAAACTCAACTAGAAAGTATAAACAACTTTCAAACAAAATTGTTCTTTAAATGTACTAGAAAAAATAATATATTTATTTAAGACAATAAACCACAAACTTAGACCGTTCAAATTTTAGTTTTAGCTTAGTTGTATATAACCATCATATAGTCTATAAAAATATATTAGATACAATAGTATTTGAAAAGGATAAAAGCCGACCTTGTTAAGGGATTTATCGTATTAAAAATAAAATAAACAAATAACCTAAGTTCGGTGTTTGGACACACATTTATGGAATGCATTTATACGACTTTATTATATGTTAATATTGAAGTTCTAATAAAATAAAACTTATTGTGGGGTTTTATTGAAACTACTAAATAAATTAATGTGTAAATTGAGGAGCCACATTTTTTGATGGACCTTTGCAATAATTTTTGTATTTAACATCACATGCTTGTTTATTGGTTAGGCTTTAGCTACCAATTTTTATTACGTATATATTGTTATCGTACATGAGAAGTTGTATCATTCGTTTCTTATATAGTTTACTAACACGTGATACAAATTTTTTGAATAGATTTAGTTCAATAGCAACGAACATGCATTATTTTCAAAGTTTGACCTTTATATATATATTTTTAAAAAACTTGTTGCATGCTAAATAATCGATCGAGAAATTGTTACAGAAAATATTTCAAAAACAAATAAACAAAGACCGATAATTGTAGCAAACAATATTACTTTTTTTGCCATAAATTTTAGGAAGTTTATTTTAAATAATACAACTTAAAAATATTTACAAATATAACAAAATATTACAATTTATATGTTCTATGGTAGATAGATGAATAATATTTTGCTATATTATATGAATATTTTAGTTCGTTTTATTATATTCGAGATTAAATAACAAATATATTATATAAATTATGTCTACTGGAACCTTCAACTTTGT
This sequence comes from Cucumis variabilis, assembly GCA_037974545.1. Classification (NCBI taxonomy): domain Eukaryota; kingdom Viridiplantae; phylum Streptophyta; class Magnoliopsida; order Cucurbitales; family Cucurbitaceae; genus Cucumis; species Cucumis variabilis. The sequence continues at coordinate 7,210 of JBBPDI010091694.1, read as the reverse complement.
AAACATATAATCATAAGATTTTAAACATTCAACACTTAAAAAATTAATCCATCAATTAAATTTAATTTTATATCTAATGATTGTAAGGTAAAACTACTTTTCTCTTGTACATGAAAAAGTGATCATATAAACTATATACAAAAGTAATGTTATAACAAAAATGAACAACATGCCAATTATTACCCTAAACTCACTTTAGTCATTGTAGAGGATTAAATGTTAATTTCTTTAACCGTAATAAATGTTAGTTTTAATTTCATTATAATAACTATTTAAAAGATTAAACCATTCGACTTTTTTTTTTTGGTAGATGTAATAATTAAGTATCCCATGACTTGAGCTTATAGGGTTAGATATTCATTAGAACTTAGAATCATTATAGGGTGTCTTAATTTCTTTTAGTAATGAACACTAATGTCTTTTCAAATAATCACATGATTTATTTTCCAGCCACACATTAAAATTTTTATTTAGACAACAATAATGATTCAGTTTAATTGCATCAACTAAATAAATTAATTAGTATTGAAATAATTTTAAGTTTTTTTTATATATATATACTTAATATCGTTAGAAATTAACGTTTAGCGTTTACGTTAATTTAGGAGTGAAATGAAATTTTTATTATTGTATTGTTTACGGAAGGTCGTTTCTAAACAATTAAAAAATATTGTTGGCTAATAGATCTATACGAATTAAAGTAGTCAAAAGATTATTAACATTATTCCTTCTTTATGTATTTTAACTGTTACACTGAAATTAAAAAAAGAAAAAAAAGCTAAATTCACATTTCATGTGGTTGAAAGTTTTCAATTAAATCACTACTCATTTGCTTTGTATAGACTTTGAACAATAAAAAGATTATGCCCACTAAAAAGTTTTCAATCAAATCTCAATCTTTTTATTTGTGGTTTCATTGAAAAATTATTAGATCTCCAAAATGACAATGCAAAAATGGGCCCCCTTTCCTTCACTTTCTCTAATTCATTTTACATGTACTAAGTGTGTCATTTTCTATGTGATATTTTGATAAATAGAACGAGCCAAAATAATGATAAATTCGAATTTTACTTTTTAGGTTGTGATTGAATTTCGGTCGAAAAATTAGATCGAGACTAGTTGATTCAGTCTCAGCTAGAGACCGAGGTGTCTAGTTGTCTCCAATGGGCTTAATTTGGATTTTGGCCCTAGTTGAGGAGTCCAAGTTTCGTATGATGCATGGTTAGTACATCCATAATCTCTAATTATATTTGATAGTAATTTTATGAATAATTATTAAGTATCTAACATCATTTTAAACAAATTGTAAATACATCAAAGTTTATTATGATAAACTTTTATTACTAATAAACTATTAGTATGTATTTAGAACAAGGGTTACGATAACCCTTCTTCAATCCCCTCAATTCTCTCAATCCTTCCTCAATTTCCTCAATCATTTCTTATTCCTTCCTCAATCTATCTCTTAAATACTATTTAATCCATTTTTTTCTCATTTATAATTTATATACTTACGAGTTTCGTTAATTTTAATATTTTTATTTAAAAAACACATTTTGTGTTTTAAGCTATGAATTTGGTACAATTACATTAATTTAAAATTTTAATTTTTTCGTTTACTCTTGATTTAGGTAATTTATTGTAATTATACCACTTGACTCGTATTTTCTTTTTGCTCCTGCATTACAAAAATTAGAACAATTTAATAAATTAAATATACAAAATTTGTGTATTGAATTTAGAATATGAATTTTAAAAAAATTAACAATTTAATCGCACATGACAATTACATAAAAAATGTTGAAAATGAATGTCGTATTTAAAGAAATTACTACAGAGTGTTTTATGAAAACTATGGCGATTTAGTAAATTAAATATATGAAATTTGTGTACTGTAGTTAGAATATGAATTTATTAATAATAATAATAATTTTTGTTCATGCATTGTTTTCCATGTAATTGACTTCAGTTTATAACTTCGTTCTTATAAACTATTTTGTTTTTCGTGTATCGTTTCGTTAGAATGAAATTATGGTGTTAATATTTGGTTTAAATAAATTGTTAAATATATGCAATTTGTGTATTACATTTAAAATATCAATTAAAAAATATAATTTATTCGCACTTAACGATCCAACATTAAAAAATGTTGAAACTGGACGTCGTCTTTGAATAAATTACTGAAAATTGATTAACGAAAACTAAGATGATTTGGTAAATTAAATATATATATATATATAATTTGTGTATTGAAATTAGAATACAAATTTAAAATAATAATATTAATTTATTGACACGAAACACATGCATAAAAGATGTTGAAAATGGACATCGTATTTAAAAAAACTAATGTAACTTGTTTTATGAAAATATGACAAATTGCTAAATTAGATATATAAATATTTGTGAATCGGCTTTAGAATAAATTTTTAAAGAATAATAATAATAATAATAATAAATAATTTTCATAATCCTTCCCTTGAACAAATATTATTATAACATTAGCTATTGTAATCCTTCCCAAAAAACATATTATCATAACTTTACTATTCATAATCCTTCCCTTAAACACATTTATCATAATACAAGGATTATCATAATCATTTTCTTCCATAATTCTTTTACTCTCTCAAACGCATCCTTATCGTTTATCAATGATAGACCAATATTTGATACATGGTCTATCGAGATAGACTTCTGTCATTAATAAAATTCAAAAATTTTTATTATACTTAAAATATCATTATATATTAAAATATTTTAAATCTAATTGATATGTTATTGGCAATTACTCTATCCAAATTATTAATCATAACCGGGTGGATTGTTTAGATTTGATGAATGAGACATTTTTTGTTGAACGCTGGCGGCCCACAAGCCTTTGAGAGAGCAAAGGGCAAAAAATTGTTGTTTTGTTTGTAGCCTCGTAGTTGTTGTAGTCATCAATCAATCCTTATCCCATATTTGAATTTTTTCGAAGTGCTTTCTCCCTCTGGCTGCCTTCATTTCTTACAATACCCAACTTCTTCACATGTATACTCTTTTTTCAACCCATTTCCCCCCATTTTTCTTACTTTGTTTTTTCTACTTCACTCCACATGATTTAAGCTCTTTGTGTTGGGACCCCTCTTTCTTAAAACTTTAGTAGTACTTATCGGATGTTAGCGTTGAATTATGAGAAAATTGTGGTAGGTTAGGTTTGGTTTGTTTGTGAAATGTAAAACACATATTTTATTGCCTTTTCTTTTGTGTTTGTGGATTGAATAGATGTTTGAAGTAGTTTAATAAGTTTAATATTGAAAAAAAAAGAAGTGTAACACACCATATGTAGTGTAAGTTGTAACAATGTTCGTGTATAGATCTTTTATATGCTTTTACATCATTTGTTGAATTTCAACTATGCTAGAATATGTGTTTTCCATATTATATTTTATTGTTTTCTAAAATAATGAAAGAAGAATAGGGCATGATGGTGTTTCTATTTTAAAAATATTTAGGGTCTATTTTATTTTATTTTATTTTATAAATGACTTATTTTTAAAATTAAAATACGAAAAATGTACTCCTAACCATTATTAACTTTTACGTTGACATTTTCGAGCCAATTTCATACATAACCATAGTTCCACAAATTAATGCTTCGTCTGACCTAAAATTTTTTTTTATTTAAAATAACATGCTAATCTTAAATAAAAACAATTAGTTATTTGTTATAATAAACAAATTATGTAATGTCTAAATGAAGATAACTCAACTAACGTGGTATTTACATTGTTAAATTCAAAGTAAGAGTTCAATACCTTCACATATTGTGAAAGACAAAAATGTAATGACAACATTATTTGGATTGAATAACATATGTAAACAATTGAGCCGCTCCCTCCTAATCAAATGTTCTACCGTTCTTCAATATCAATACAAGTAGTGTTATTGCGTGGCACATAACTTGACAAAAGTTGCAATTTCTTGTTAAAAATCCGTTATTTTAGAGTGCACTCTTCTATCTCAGAAGTTGGAATAAATTCATTATTTATAGGAAGTTTGTTACTCTAACCTGGCTCTACTTACTATTAAAACATAGATAGTTGTAATCGTAGTATTAATTAACAACATCTATTTTTTAAAATAATAATATCATAGATCCTCTAGTGAAAATATTTGCTTGGTTGGGAATTACGATTTAAACAAAATCATGAAATTTTGAATTTTTAAAACCTTTGAAGGTACTTAGATTTCACTAGTTCGTTGTATTTGGTATTGGATATCTAACATAGTTTAAGTGGAATAGGGACAATGCTCGTAAGTGACAAAAAACCAAATGAAAAATGGTTTTCATTTGTGACAAAAATGGACAAGGAAATATCACTAACATTAGTGAAAAACACCATACATTGGTGGGGTGGGGCACGTGTTACAACTTGCAACTATTGGTTGACAAATGATTCCATTAAATCCTCGTGGCTACTTAAGTTGATCAAAATACCATTCATTTAGTTTGTGAATGTGGTGGATTTTATGAAGAATCGAGTTGCACACAACTTCCAAAAGGTATTAATTAAAGAATAGATTGAACATGTTTTAGTGATATGTTTATTGTGTTGATCAATTGCACAAATTCTTAAAAAAAAAAACTATCGAAATCGAGATACTCAAATTATATCGACGATATTTAATATATTTTCATATTTTGAAAAGAAAACGTTAAACCTATTAAATCAATACAAGGGGCTAATTTACTTGATCACATCTCATTATAGAGAAATAATCTATAACATTATAGTGCTATCATTGAATGAGATCTCTACCAACTCCAAATTGAAAGATATATATGACATGGTTTATTTACTTTAGTTTATTACGATCGTAGAAATATTTGCTATCTATGGAGTAATGGAATTGGGCTGCACGTAACAGCCCAGGTTACAAGTGGATTCGGTTAATGGGCTGGGCTGGGTCTAATTCTAATATTATACAGGAAATCCGGCCCATCAGAACTAAGCTTTTGAAAATCCCTAGTATCAGCAGACTGCTTCTCTTTTTCGCTCCCCCGATCTCTCTATCTCCGCTTCGTCTCCAGCTGCCGGTTGCCGTCCGCTGTCTGGGAAAATCCTGCTCTGCGGCTGCTGGACTTGTAAACCGTATCTCTCCGGCTAAAATGAACTGCTCCAGTAAGTCTCATCGTCTTTCATTTCTGGTAATTTCCTTGTTGTTCACTTCATTTTCTGTTGATCTCTGTTATTGATATCTTGTGCTGCTCTACAGTCTCCGGTGAGATTCCGGAAGAGCCAGTTGTCTCCAGGAATTCTGGATTGCTCTTCGAGAAGCGGTTAATCGAGAGACACATTTTGGTATGTTCGTTTTTTCTTCCCCTTCCCATTCGACTCTTTTCTCCATACTTCTTTAGGGTTCCTTTTTCACTGTGTTGTGTTTCACTCTGTGTAAATCAAAGCGAGTTTCTGTTCGGTTCTTTATTCTTGCGTTTCCCATCTTCTTTTGGCTCGTGGGATTATATTTCCTGGAACCTCGTGGTCTAAGGGCTTCTTAATTCGTTTCTTCCTTCCTTTTTTAAAAAATAGGATATTTTATTCGAGGGGATTTTCGGCAGATGCGGATTCTGAAACTTGGAGCCATTTTAGTTTGTTTTTTACACTGTCGGAAGATTTTAAAAATTCGGCTGAAAATCACTTGTTAGTCCCTAAACTTTCATAGATGTAACAGTTTAGTCCCAAGGTTTAGTTTGTAATGATTTAATCCTTTAACTTCCAACTTTGTAACAATTTAATTTGTAAACTTTACCATGTGACAATTTAGTCCTTTAATTTATAATTTGTAACAATTTAGTGACCACTAAAAGTGTGGAAATTATGAGATTTTTTAATTTTATGAAATAAGATGGTTACATCATAATACTAATAATTGGCAACTAACTTTGATAAATTTGTTTGGAACTAAATTGTTACAAATTTAAAACGGGAGTGCTAAATTGTTAAATATGAAAGTTTAGGGAATAAACTGATACAAAATTGAAAATACGGAAACTAAATCGTTACACACAAAGTTCAGGGACTAAACTATTACGTTTATGGAAGTTTAGGGACCAAAAGTATTTTTAACCTAAAGATTAATATGCACCTCCATTTTTTCTAGAAAATAATATTTTGTCACGTCTAAGGTCTAAACTTGAAGTACGTTTTTACATTCTCTTCCAACTTTTTCAGGAAGGGAGTTAAGCAGGACTTTGTTTTTGTTGCATGGATTTGCTACTTATTGGCTGAGCCTCGTTACAAATATTATTCGTTTCCCGTTCCTGCTTTATTGAAAAAAATATATTTTTACTAGAATTGTAATACTATAACTATCTTGTGGATACTTGTACTTTGAAACTTGAATTTTTGTTGTCTGGTTTCAATTTGAGAATGGCAGCATAGAGCCATCGAGAGAGTATTCTTTGGAGATTCCATATTTCTTCTTATTCAGAGATGACAAAACTTAAGTCCCGTTTGATAACATTTGGTTTCTTAAACTTAAACTTATAAACATTATTTTTATCTATTGTTTTCCTTCTTTTGTTATCTACTTTTTCGTTATGTCTTCAAAATCCAATCTAAGTTGTGAAAAACCAATAAAGTAGTTTGTAAAGTTGTTATGGTTTTTGGAATTTAGTTAACAATTCAAATGTTTACTTGTAAAAGACGTGACCATAGTAGAAGTTGTTAGAAAATAACTATAAATTTCAATAATCAAAAGGCCACTGGCTATCAAATTGGACCACAGTTTTTGCATTTTATATTATTTATTAGTAAATACTTGTATTTTAGTCTTACTAGAATCAGATAAATCTGATATGGTGAAGATGCAAGTAGGGGAAATCGTAGAGTGGTGATTTTACATGTATTATTTCAACTTCTAAATGTGTAAAATGGATCTTTCTCTAATTGATATCAGTTTAAGATTACGCTAATTTGATCCATACAGCATCAATTGTTTAACAAATTATTCGTAGTGCTTTTATTTGCTTCAATCTAATACAACCTTGAATTTCGAGGGATTTACTCCAAGGGATTTTACTTGAAAATTTGAATTTTTCTTGCTTTTGTTGGGATATGTTTAAAATTATTTTTCAACAAAATAAATATTGGGTTTGATTAGTGTAAATGGTTTGTATTGCATTTCCAGGACTATGGGAAATGTCCTGTTACAGGCGAACCAC
>JBBPDI010091670.1:0-11988 GCA_037974545.1 Cucumis variabilis | reverse complement strand
TGGTTCAAATGTGAAAATGTGAGGTTCTAAGGATGAACTTACTAACTTTTTCTTTTCTTTCCTTAGTCTTCTTTCATACAACATTATGTCTAGTTCATATTCTAATCTAGATGCATTGGACAATCTAGTCATGGATTAGAGAAAGCAAAGAAAAAGAAAGTATCATGCAATTTTTTTTTATAACAAAGAAAGATTAAAAATCTAATATGCTTTTCTAAAATTACGAAAAAAAAATTGTAAGCAAAGATTCAAGAAATAGTATGTTATGCCACTCCCCGACAACAGCGTCATTTTTTTACAGGATCGAAATTGATATGCAAAAAGTAAATAATTATGCAAAGTATATAGACAAGGTCGTTATCAACACATGTATGTTCAGAAATCAAAGTGGTCGCGAAGGATACTTACCTAAACCGCCTTGACAAAAAAATTTTTGTAGTTTACCCTTGACTTTTATCGTAGATAGGTGCAAGCACAGGTGTCGATCCCAAAAGAGTGTTGGATAGACGCTTTCTTGAATGTAATGCTTGAAAAGAGTGAGATTAGTAGCAAAAAAAAAAAGAAAAGCTTTCAAAACAATTTGAGGGAAATCATAAGAGAGAATGAGAATGGGAAATTTGGCTTGTAAGAATTTAAAGAGAAATGAGGAATGGGCTTAGACATGGATCTAATCTTATAAATGAATCAAAGAAAGTAAAGGAAGTTGAATCATGCTTAACTAAGAGGGGATTTTTTATTCAAGATTTCTCACAAGATTGAATTGCTTGATCTTGGAAGAATTTTGAAACAAAATTTAAGAAAATGGATGAATTTCATGGGAGATTACTTTAATTCTTGCAATCTTAACTAAATCCCTAATTGTTCTTTAAAGAAGATTACAAGATCATTCATAATATTGTAACCAAGAAATTAAATGGGAATTAATTTGTGCACTAAAAAATAATGCGTTTAATTTTCAAGAATTGACTTAAGAACAATTGAAATTCATAAGGCATCAAACAATTTAAAAAATGGAAGAGATACAATCAAGAATCAAGAGAATTTTTGTATAGAAACAAGTAATTCAATTAATCTTGCACTAATTGATATACTTAAGGTAAATTGCTTACAATGATTGAATCAAAAAATCAAAGATCAAGAATCAAAGTTACAAGAATTGATGAAATTGAATTAAAGATCTAATTCTTGATGAAAATGATTGATGATTTCAACAAAAATTACATCAAGATTAAAGAAGAATCAAACCCTAATATCAATAAAAAATCAAACTAATGAAATTCTCAAATATTAAAATCACCTAAGCCCAAATTACCTCAAGAAATTAGCCTTGCACCTTCAATAATTATGGAAAATTTGTTGAAGATCCAAAAATTACATAATGAGTGTAAAGAATTTAGAATTTGGGAGAAATTGGGAGTGATTTTGGAGGGAATAGTGAATTGAATGAGTAATTAGGGATTATTTGGGGTATTTATAGGAAAATTTGAAGAATTATAGTAAATGGGCCAAAATTACACTCTCAAGGCCCATTTCCACTTAAAAATCATGAAAAAATGTTTCAGAAATTTGACAAATACTTACAAAAATGTCATGAAAAAGTTGAAGAAAAAATAAAAATATATTGGCTGGAATTCGAACACGGGTGACAAAGGGGCGCGCGTGAGGCGATTGTGCCACGTGTCGTGTGAAGAGAGGCTGAAATGGGAAGACACAGATTGAAGATTCAAATAAAATGGGTTAATTTGTGCGTGAGGGGAGACTCGAACCTGTGATCTAAGGGATGCACGTGCGGATAAGACAAAACGACGTCGTTTTTGTCTTAAGAAATCTGGACTAAAATGCATCTGGTGAGGTTTGAACTCGTGACTTCAAACCTTGGCATGCGCGAGTAATGGGCTGACACGTATCAATCTTCTTCAATATTTAGCAAAATGTCCTTTATGTTTAATTTGCCCGTTCTTCTTCGTTTGAACTCTGAATTAGGCGATTTTCCTGTCGTTGTATTCATAATCAAGTATACTTTCATATTCTATATAAAAATATAAAAATAGTGAACATATGCATGATAAGGATTGAGAATAGGCTATCTTTAAACAGATCAATATTTGTCCCAACAAGAGCATGTCATGCAAAAGCCCCAAAACGCTAGTGAAGCTTGTATCTGACCAACCATTAAAAAATTTTAGTTTGAACAATGCTACAACTGATGACATCTTTTTATACTTTGTACAACTATCATACAATGGCGTATTTGCCTCTTCAACCTTTTGAGAAAAAATGTTTTCCTTCCTTGATGAAGAATGGTCATGAATGGTGTCCTTTTCTCCCATATATGTGCTCTCATAGAAGTTCGTTGCTTCAAACAGAAAAGTATCATCAACTTCATCTTCTTCACATACTTCTCCATGATGGTACCAAAAGTTATATGTAGGGTCCATTCCCTTAATGACCAAGTGCTCATATATAATTTCAAAATCACAATGTCTCATGTTTCTACAGTCTTTAAATGGACACAAAAATTTATTGACATTTGGCTTTTTTTCTTCACTTCTTACATAAAATTCCATGCTCCTTCCATATACTCACAAGTAGCACTATTAAATAAATTTAATTTAGTTAAATATGTATTAATGGTTAACTCAATATTAATGGTCAGTTACTTTCATACCGATTTAAATGTACCCAATCTTTGTTGAACATTTTCGAGATGTTGGTTATCTTAATCGAATGATCGGTTCAGTCGTTTATGACTTGGTCAACAAGCATTACTTGAGAAAAGAGAATATCAAAGGAAGTCAAGGAAGAAACGAGGACAGAGAGGACAAAGACCACTTCTTTAAAAGAAACAATAGGGACCACAACATAACCATGTTATATTATTATTAAACCTCAAAGAGAAGCTATAGTGAGATTCACAACCATAAGCAAAACAGACCAAACCAAACAAGGCTTAACTAAACCATAGGACATATATTTATTTGTTTATACAATCTCATGTTTACAATGCCACCAGTAGAAGAAGGTTTATGCTTTTATACTAGTGGCTTTAAAAGATTTTGTGAATTGGTTTGTTTGTTATTATTTCTAAGTTTTCTTGCTAAACATCATTCTTGGTTGATATCCATAGACCTTAGAATGAATGCTAATAATTAGGGGGTTTTGATTATAGTTTAATGCTCATTCCTAACTACCTTTATATATAATTGTGGCTACATCTTTCAATATGGATCTCACAAGCACCTAATCTCAAAAGGGTAATTGCCATAACAAGTAATTGAAAAAAAATCTATATGGTTACTATAGAAACCATAAGGCAATACAAATAAAGAAATGAGAAAAAACATACCATGCCCTTAAGCATAATATCAGTTTCAGTGTCACTAATCAAGAAAATCCTCTTTTTGAGTGTTGTTATATATTGCCAAACTTTAGTTTCTCCTCGAATAGATGTAACTTTGCATACCTAATAAAAGAAAGGCAAAGTTATATTTCATGTATGTATATGTATGTAATAAAAAAAATCATTTACCCAAATGAGAAAAAATTAAGAACAAGCATTAAGGAAAAGGGAAAAGAGAAAAGGAAAGGGGGAAACATTTGCACACTATACTTTCAAACCAAAGTTGTTGAATACTAATTATAGTTTTGCCCACAACTCATTTAGTCTTTTTGTTATGTATTCACTCCCTCAACACATAAATTTTATTTGAAGATGACTAGTTTAAAAGATAAAGAGATTGAAATTAACTAACATGAAGTTCATACTTAACCACAACAAACGATAAAAACAACTAAAATTTCAGCAACAAAAATGATAAAACTATTCTCCTAGTGTTGTCACACTAGAAATTAAGATGAAAAAAAAAGACACAACAATATATTCTACCATAAACTAAATACAAAGTTAACTAAAATTTAACAACACACTTCCATAGAACATTACAATTTAATAGCAGATAGGGAAGGAGTGGACGAGCTGATCCCAGAGTATATGGTAGGCTCACTTTTGGCAATGATTGATTTTGTAGGAGTTAGGACACTTGAAACAAATTCAACTTTTCCCATAAATCTCTAAATAAAAAAATATTAATTCCATTGACATTAATAAATTATATGACTCTAATTTTTTTCTTCTTTACCAACCGAATAAACAATTTGAAACTTCGACCAAGACACAACATCATCAAACCATCATCCTCATCTCAAATTTTCGAAGGGAAAAAAAGAAAACAAGAAAAAGAAACAGCAGAATACAGGAAAAAAATCCAATTAACAATGGCAATTACTTAATAACAAGCTAAGCTAGTAATCAAACCTAAGTAGAAACTAAAGAGAAAACCGAGACATCTTTAAAAATGACAATTAATATCAAACCAAAACTTAAACATAATATAAATACTTCAATGGAAAGCAATATGCAGTTACTTCCTAATTCATTTGAACAAAATCTAGGAAAAAAATATCACAACCATGTTAATTAATTGCCAACATCATAGATATCACATAGATAAGTATTCTTAACAACAAGAAAGTAAGATATATTTATAGTCTAAATTCTACTTAACTTTACCTCTAAGTCCTCTCAATGACCTTGATTAGGATAAGAAAAGCAAGTTTATTATGGTATGGAAAATGAATAAGTAGAATAGGAAAATAAAAAATTTGCAATTGAATTAAATAGGAAAAAAAAAGACAAAATGAAACAACAATAACATTATGGGAAGATGTTCTTAACTTAAAAAAGTTTTAAAAATTTGCTTGATAAGAGAGAAGAGTTAACTATCAAAGTCTTCAAATTTCACAATTTATCAAACTAATTTGAGAAAGCAAAGAATCAAAACTTAGAAACATAAACTCTGAAAAACATAACTCATGAACATATAAACTACAAGCAGACAACTACTTAATACTTACATTATATTACAAATTATGAAACTCAATCCCATCTTGTGAACCAACATCCTTAGATAGAGATTTAGTATGTTGTTCTAGTATTAAAGTGACTGGAGGTCCAAAAACTAGAACAAAACATAAAACAAAAACCACACAAAAAGCATTCAAAACAATTTATCAAAGAAACAAAAATATTAACACAGCACAGTTGGATGAAAACGGCTTAAAAAAATTTGTGTTTGAAAGAAGGAGATGCAACAACATACATATTCTCACTAGAGTGGCAATCTAACCCAACCACACTATTGTTAAGTATAAAATCTTCAACCACACCACTGTCACCATAAGGTGTATTTTTTAATTTGTTGTACTTGGTTAGTTATAGCTGTTACGTTTTCTCCCCACCTAACAAAAGAAATTTAAGATTAAATTAAATTTTGTTTAACTCCAACCTATTGCAAACAGTGGTTCTCTCACACCAACTACTTTTCTTTAGATAAAAAGCCTACCCCCTAAATTAAGAGACAATGATCGAGGAAAGTAAGAGCATAGAAGTTGAAAGGTATTTATCTTGTTGTTGATGTAAAGAGATAGTCACTAGATGTCGTCAGAGACAAACGAAGGTCAATAAAGGATGGAGGACTTAAGATCTAGAATATGGTGGAGAAATTATTTGGGTCAACAGTTATATTTCAGAGTTTGGAATGATGAAAAGAGTTTATATACTAAGACTCATATTCCACTCAATGCTCTCACCATAAAAACGATATAGAAGAAAGGAAGAAGAAGACTTACCTTGAATCATTACCTTCAAGTGTCTAATAGTGGTAGAGAGACGAAGTCGAGAGAGATCAGATGAAGCCGAGAGATTCAACTCTAAGAGATTAAAACCAAAAAATAAAATAATCTTGAGAAATCAATGATGGACGAACAGGGACACGCGAATAGAGACAATAACAATGGACAGAGAGAAATTAGAAGCACGATCGTGACAGAGAAGCGGCAGAGAGATGGATGAACAGTTTTGTCATCGGTTGAACGATAATCGTGAGAGGGAAAAGGAAGCGCAGTCATCGTTTGAGAAGAGAGGGTTTCTTAGCATGGGTATAGTGCAAAAAGAAAGATGAAATGTGAAAAGGGTTCCAAAGGGGGGAACATATAATTTGGGCAGGATAAATAATATAACTAATTTCTACTTCCCACTTGTTTCTTCAATAGCCCAATTTAAAATGGGCTATCTTTCAAAGCTATTAAAAACCCTTTTCTTGTAGTGAATGATTCTTATCTCTAAGATTCGAAAATGGTGGGTTACACTTACAAGAATTACTAAGAAGTTAGTAGATTCTCGATCGAAGTAGTGATAACTAAAATACTAGTTGAATATGACATATTCAGGAGTTAGCATTTGGTCAATATTGTCTTGGTTCAAAGGAGGAGTAATCGACTACCCCTCGGTAAAGGTTATTCTAAACCTTTGAAATATTGTTGCAAAACTTTATAATGATGGGTAAATTATTAGTATTTGCTAAACTAGTTTGGTTTCTTTAGTGATTGTAGTTTCTAAATAAATATGTTTATCTTTTCCGCATGAATAACTCAAGAAAAAATCTTTTAGCTTTCGAAATTCTTAACAAAGACATTTGTTCGATACACAATTCAATACTAGTAGATGATCCAAAATTTATCTTAATAGAGGAATGTCCTCAAGTAAAGACTCCCAATCTAAACAAGGAAAAAAAATTGCAAAAGGTAAATGTTACCAATCCAACAAAACCAGACATTAGTTAAGGAACTATCCAAAGTATCTTCCTGAGAAGGAAACACAAAGTAAATATGATTTACTAATGTTTGAAACGTGCTTAGTGGAAAATGCTATCAACCTAGATACTAGATTTAGGAGCCACTAATCATATTTGGTTCTCATTTTAGAAAACTAGTTCCTTGAAAAGGCTAGCAGAAGATGAGATTATCCTTAAAGTTGCTACTAGTGAGGTGGTATAGGCTCAAGCGGTGGAGATTTGAAGTTGTTTTTTTATGATAGATATATCATACTTAAAGAGATTTTGTATGTTTCTCAAATGAAAAGAAACTTTAATATCTGACTCTTAAAAGTATTTTAGAACAAAAGTATAGAATATATTTTAAAGTCAATGAAGCGTTCATTTTCAATCAAGGTATTCAAATTTGTTCTGCTACTTGAAAACAACTTATATAAGTTAAGGCCAACTAGAGCAAAATTTATCTTAAACACTAAGATGTTTGAATCGCTGAACCTCAGTATAAAAGATAAAAGGTTTCTTCTAACGCCTTTTTATGGCACTTAAGACTTGGTCACATAAAGTTCAATAGAATTGAGAGATTAGTTAATATCATGGACTTCTAAATAAGTTAGAAGATAACTCTCTACCTCCATATGAATCTTGTCTTGAAGGAAAAATTACCAAGAGACCATTTGCTAGAAAAGGTCTCAGAGCAAAATTACCCTTAGAGCTCGTACATTCAGACCTATGTGGACCAATAAATGTCAAAGCTTGGGGAGGGTATGAATATTTCATCAGTTTCATTGATGATTATTCAAGATTCGATCAAGTTTACCTAATACATCACAAGTTTGATTCTCTTGAAAATCTAAAAGAATATAAGAGTGAAGTAAATAGATAAAGATACAGCATTATCTTTGTCTATACTAGATAGTGTGTGATAGATTTATTATTTGCAAAAGAATTAAATCTGTGGCAATGGTTGTTGGTTTCTCGAAGACTTAGTAATTTTGCATTTGTATAATGCAATTGCAATACGTCACTAAGTAGGTTCATTGTATGTAAAATGCTTACTATATCTTTTTGTATTGTGTGATTAATGCTATGTGATAAGTCATGGGTCATGATCATGGCATGTGAAATGCTCACTATATCCTTCTTCATCGTGTGATAGCTAAGTCCTAGTTGAGTACAAGTTTTCCTACTGTTAGCCCAAGTGCAAGCAAAATAGTAAGTTTATCTGGGGATCCAGAGTCCAACACAGGGAATTGATTCAAGATATTAGTTATAGGAATTACTCATCATTTAGGCAATAAGAAAGAATTAAAGAATAACAAATGTAAGAAGTGCTAAACTAAACTCAATGGCTAAACTAAGCATCGAGAGTTTGTAAAGAGGGGATAGGAAAGTGGTTTCTTGACAAGTTAAACGTGTAAATAACAAATGAAACTTTATTTCACATAATTTATTTCATTGAAACACGTAAAAAAATTAAAATACTAAAAAGCGGGGAGCCAAGCTTGCGACAAGAAAGATTAAATGCCTAAGACTTATATTATAAGTTGTGACTTATATTGTAAAGAACATAAGTAAAAAGAAATAAAAATTACATAAGTTATAATTAATATACCAAACAATTAATGACAGTTAGCATATCCTTTAAGGAATATGGTAATAAAGGAGGTTTCTATGAAGATGATTCTGGTGGAGTTATCCTCATTTTTGCTATCGGGTCACAACGCATCATCAAATTTGCTAAGGTTTGGAGTAGGCAAATAAGGTTTTCCTGTAAGAGTTGTTAGTAAGGAGTGTTGGCGATTTGGGTTTGCGAGGAGTTTGAGTGGCTTGCCCTTGGAGGATTTTGTAGAGGTCAAGGCGGTGGGCTTGCTACAAGATGTCCTTGGATTCATCAGCCTTAAAGGATTGTCCTTTCTTCACTCCTAAGGCTTCTTGCTCTTTTTTTCTGTATCATCATCACCTCTTTCTTCAACCCCTTTGTGTCCGTAATTGATCTTGGGGTATTTTGATTTATCCTTTATCGTATGGATGGTGATGAGGTCCCTTTTTTCTTCTCTCTCCTTTCCCTCTATCAGTGCCGCAAGAGCTCTTTAAATGTATTTTTCTTCTTTCCCTCTTACTACTAGGCACTTTCTCCTCTGATAGAGTATTGCTGTCGCTTTCTTTCTCAAACTCTTCGACAACTTCCTACTCCACTTTTGTCTCCAACTCTATTCCATCACTTCTTCTTTCAAGGACCCAAATTTCTTTAGTTGGTCTTTCTTGGGTCCTTGTTGCTAAACTTTTAAAATCAGCCCCAAGCAAGGAAATGCTTCTCATTGGAAGCCCAATATACTCCTTCCTTGCCCTGATTATTCGCTTTTTCTTTCTTCTTCTCCTTTTCTTCTTATTACATTTTCTTTTATTCTTGTCTATCTTTTTCACTTTCTTTTGCTTCTTCCCTTACATTTCCTTTCATTTATGTGTTTTCTCCCTCGACCTTTTCTAACCTCTCTCTCCTTCCTCCATCTTTTATAAACTTGTCGCATGATGTGGCGAAAAGGTGGATTGCTTGGCTCCCAGAACTTTGTATTCTTATGAGGGATTTTGTAAGGAAAGTGTTCCTTGTTGAAAGATATAAGGAATAAAATGAAGAAACATGAGAGGGATTTGTAAGAAGGTAGTGATTTGAATGAGGTGGTAATCTTTGGTATTGTGACATGTTGTGTTTGGCTAAATGTTGGAACTCGGGGTTTTGAAAACTTTAAATAAGCATTCATAACTAGGGTTAACGGATTGGTTACCTAAAGATTAATGTCTTGTCATGTTAAATGTGGCATGATAATCTTGACAAACAACTTGTGGCTCGAGGTATGGCGTATTCATTGTTTCTTGGAAGTTTAAGAACTTTAAAGTTTGACAGGACGTTTCGTTCTTCCTAAAAATCCTAACGCTTCCCAATGAAACCTAACCCAACTAAATCATACAAGAGGGTCAAAATACCTAATGCGTTTGACTCACGCCTTCTTATAGACTAACTTCATCACATGCATCCTATCTGGTGAATCTATGCCTTCGTGATGTATTGCACAATCCCCTTTGTAAGACTACATATATACAATAATCAAATACAAACTGATGTCAAGTATAAGAATATTTACAGATGTATAAGGATATAAGTAAATATGTACATAAATATAGGGATGCAATTCTTAATAAAGATTGGAAGAATTATACATTACAAACGCATCCATGCGTTCAGGTTCTTTGGCGATGAAGAACTATGGTATCATCGCTTCTGTTCCTCATAGCTTTTCTGACCGCATCATTCCTGAACTCCATAGATTTGCATTATGACTCTCTACATCATGATTGCTTATTGCAATAAGTCTACTCCCAATCGTTCATCACAATGCTCAAAATGATCTTTCTCAACCCTTATCACATAGCTAAATCAAAACATGTTTTTCATTAGTTCTACACGAGGACACTTTCTTTGATGACTTTATAGAGGTTCTCATTTTTCTTTGCAACCAACCACATCCACTAAGATCTCTCTTGGTCATCACCTGAAAGATACACTGATCTTGGGGTTGGTTCAAGCAATCACAAATTACTCTGGTACCTTGAACCTATACAAAAATGAAAGACAAGACAATGAAACAATATTACAAGTTAGGGAGATAGAGGGGAATGACCTTCTTCTCTACCCAAGCCTCGAGCTCTTACTCATAGCATGACCATAGAAGAAGAAGAAAATTGAACTCTTTACACTCGTGGTTCATTCTTAACTCTCTTTCATGGTCTATACAGACCCCCTTTATGGTCTATTCAAACATGCTTCTCGTGATGAAGATGAAGTACTTTTATAGGCAGCTTTAGGTGGAAAACTTCTATTCTTTTTAGAATGTCAATGCTAACTTCGGTCTTATGTAGTCACATCATTCTAGTGAGCCTTCCTCACGTGATGATGTGTTTTGTCGCCTAGAGATGTTATTCTTCAGGCAAGTTTCCATCGTGTGGCTTTTGTGCAAGATGTGCTTTGTGATTTACTCATTTCTTATTGCCCACTTATCCTGCGTTTAAATATGGCAATCGCGTAAAACAGGCATGATACCTATGCAAGTTATATTTCTAAATACTTATGCATTTACAACGTAAGTCACACACTTTGATCATTTTCTTATGTGCTTTGATCTCATTATTCTAATAAAAGATGTTATAACAACAGATATTTATACACGTTATCAAGCAATAGTTGTGTTTCGGGTGTTTCTAAATCTCTAGTTCCTATTGTTTCCAAATCACTTTGTGATTCAAGGAACATAGTTCCCTACATAGAAAAAGAAAAACACAATTATTTATTTGTTTAGAAGTTAAGCAATTTTAAACAAAACAAAGCAGTAGATAATGAACTAAACACTAACCATAAAGCAATATGTTGTTACATAGTCGACCATTGTATTAACTTCTTCATCTTCCTCAAGAAGATCAAGGCTACAAATAAGTGGTTTGTTTTTTCCACAACTCGTCAATATGCACTTTCTTTCTCTTTCTGTTGTTGTGGAAGTTTTTTTATGGTACCCCAACATTCAAGCTTCTCATAACCAGTGT
Organism: Cucumis variabilis; assembly: GCA_037974545.1. Classification (NCBI taxonomy): domain Eukaryota; kingdom Viridiplantae; phylum Streptophyta; class Magnoliopsida; order Cucurbitales; family Cucurbitaceae; genus Cucumis; species Cucumis variabilis. The sequence goes on along the minus strand of JBBPDI010091670.1, from coordinate 724 downwards.
TAACATACTTTTTCTTTCTCTTAGTCATTATCGTAATAAAATCTGTTGTGCTTTTATTTTTTCTGATTTCACTTATTTCATTTAAGATATTGCTTGTTTGTATTATTTGTATGTTTGTTTCCATTTCTTTCTTCTTTTCTTTTTGTTGCTATGTCTGTTCTTTTTTATCGTGCTCCTCAATCTCTTTGAAATATTTCAAAATTGTTTGAGACTTTTCTTCTGTTGAGTCTAATGGTGTCATAGAGAACTACAAGCAAAATGATGTTAGATGATTAGTGAAAAAGTAGCAACAATATTGATAAACAGTGATAGATTTTTATCATTGTGTATTCTTGATAGACATGGATATAAATCTATCATTGTCTATCTAGATAGACATACATAGAACATGCTTTAAATTTACTTACATTCTCATACTAAAAAATGTTCATGTTTAGAGTCCTCCAGTCACTCGACTCCAAAAGTTCCTATGTTGCGAATATTGGCCCTTGTATTCCAAGCTTTCTTTCAAACCTAACATCTAATTTGAAAATTTTTGCTATTGTCTCAAAAGCCCAATAAACTAAAGCTAGGGGAAATCCTTGAAGATATACAACATCCTTGTCCCTATATAATGCTTTATTGAAGAATTGATATGTTAGGATGTAGGATAAACTTTTCCATGTTCGTCTTTGAAGGTTTCTTCATGATCCAATATGTCTAGATGTTGGAGATTGATGTGGTT
>JBBPDI010091647.1:0-11991 GCA_037974545.1 Cucumis variabilis | reverse complement strand
CCAAGCTCTAAATTGCTTTGCTCTGACTTTACAATGTGTTTGCTATGGTTTGAACGAAATTTTCCAAAAGTCCTTCCTTTCGATTCTTTGACAGATTCAACCGAACTCTTCCAAAGAATAGTTTCTTCTGTGTTTGATGGGCCTACACCAGAAAAACCAAGGGGTGCCTTAAAAAAATTCTTGTTATTAGCATATGAAAATTTCTCATGGTTCCTCAAACCTGGGTGTTCATGAGTTGGAAGTTGTTCTTGATGGCCTTGGTAATGTCCTTAATTTTTATCACCATAGTTTGTTGTCTCAACATCTCCTGTTGCTCCCATGTTTCCTGAGTTGGAATCTCGGTTGCCATAGTTGTAAGGGAAGCAATGGATTGTGATCCTTGACCACCGATAGTCAATTGGGCAGAAGTGTTAAAAATTGAAGTCAACTGAGCTTTAATAGAGTTTCCCTGAGCAACTTCATTTAGTCTGAGTGTTTGGTTGCCATGTGCCCTTCAAAATATCATAAGCTTTTGTGGTCGTTTTCCCAAAAATATATCTTCCTATAACAACATTTAAGATGAGTTTTGTGTTGCTAGACAATTAATCACAGGCCCTTCGTCGTTCCTTACAAAAGACCAATCCCATTCAATTTATAATACTAACTATACAACTGCTATGAAGGCATAGCAATATAATAGTGGCAAGGTTGAGTCGATGTGTAAGAAAGAGCACATATAGTTTGGAACTAACGAGTGACGTAACCTAAGTAACCTCAAGAGAAATCCTCCAAGAAATAAGATTGTGGATGTTTTATTAAAATGAATAATATACTTCATACAAAAGGAGAAAACTCCTATTTATAAATTTCTATTACAATTGGGAGTAAAAAGGAAATTAACCTAGAATATTACCCAACTAACCCTTATCCTACTTACATCATTCTATCCCTCCAAAAAGAAAACTTGTCAGGAGTTTTACAAAGAAGAAATTTATGAAACAAAGAAAAAGAATGATGTTCAACGAAGTATGACCAAACCATATCCTCCTATGTTTTAAACAAAAATATTATGATCAAAGAGATAAACTTGGGACAAAAAATCAAACATGGCCACTAAAAGATGAACCTCTCCATCCTCAAAAAAGATGTTTCCTTCAATCTCACTCAAAACTGTTTTCAAAGAATCAATTTTAAAAGAATTTGCTTTCCAAGAAAATCCTTAAGAATCATATTTTCTTTATCATTCGCTTCAAGTTTAACGGTTTAAAGATCCATTTCCACCACAACCAATGTGTCGTTGTCCTTGTTCAATTTTTGCTCAATGTTTGTTACTTCTTTTTCATCTTCTTCGTCGAATTTTTCTTCACTTGTGACCATTTAAAAATCGACATTTTCACATTCTTGTTCTTCAATATTAAGTTCAAAACTTTCTATTTGAAAATTTTTTAATCGTGATTTCTTTGTTTTTTCTTCCATATAAGAACCCAATTCGTTCTTGAACACTTGCAAATGAATTGATAGTTGATCTATATGTTGAGTTATTTCTCCCAACGAGCGTTGATTTTTTTTTTTGTTTTCTTTATTTCCTCCAATGTTGCTAGTCGAAGTAGTACTTATTTTGTTGAATTCTTGAATATGTTGCAATCTCATAGCATGTGTAAGACTCATCTATTGATTTTATTGAATTAATCTTTCTTGATCGTGTTTCATAACTAAAAGAGTAATTTTGAGTCTTGAACGTTCTTCTTGGATGGTAAAAATCCATTCTTGATTATTCTTGACGATTTTTTAATTCATCCAATTGCGAATCTTTACATTGATTTCTTGAAAAATGGGTTTGATTGGATTGTTGGGCCATTTTCGATATTTCGTCTTCTTATTCCGTCCCAAACTGCCTTAGAAACATCATTGAAGTCACTAGAATCACTAGACTCAATTTTTCAATTTGGATAATGATCGGTTCTTCGAGAAAATCGAGCATGGCCAAAATTTAATTTTTGAAATTCTTTTTCCGTATCACTTGAATCAAAACTTCAGCATTGTTTATGGGAGTAAAATTGATTAATTTTCTTGTCTATACCTATTGCTGGTTTTTTTTTTCTTGGACACATCTTCTTTGGTCGATGAAGTCCATTCTTAACAAATCTTGAAAAATCTTGAAAAATCTTTGGTGTCTTCTTTCTTTCTTTGAATTTTAAGGGTTCTCCCTAACTAGATGTGTTGTTTGGAAACAAGCACAACATTCAAAGCTCCCTCTTGTGATCGTCCTCAACAACAGTTTTTCGGTTTTCCACCGGTGGCAATGAATGTTAGCCCAAACGGTTGCTCTGATACCAAATTGATGTAGCTAAGTAACCTCAAGGAGAAATCCTCCAAGAACCAAGATTGTGGATCTTTTATTAGAATGAATTATATGCTTCATACAAGAGAAGAAGACTCCTATTTATAGATTTCTATTACAATTGGGGGTAAAAAGAAAATTAACCTAGAATATTACCTAATTACCTAATTAACCCTTATCCTTCTTACATCAATTAGATTTCTCTTTAAAGCGGCAACGTGAAGAGCATTGAAGTGGTCGAGAATTTAAAGATAGGAAAATAAAGTGCTAGTGTAACGCCCCAGGCCCAGGATCTGGACCAGGATTTGGAATTCGGATCTCCGACATTCCCCTGCATCCCCTGCGACCTAGCGACATCATCCTTACTTTCCTTAGAGGCTTATTAGAGTGAAAGTTATCCCCACAAACCAGCACGAGTCCTTTCAACATGCTTTGTCCTCACTCACATGTATCCTAGGAAAATTTACCCCAAGCTAGGCACGCTTAAATTTGAGGTTCCTATGATCGAGCCACCAAAAAGGAAGGTGCACCTTGTTGGTATAAGTATTAACTTTTAATTCTTTTAAATCTTTCTTAACATTACTTTCATGTCCTCAGGATCCCTCTCATTCAGATGTGGTATCGGTTCATTCATGTCTCCCTCCTAATCTCGGGCGACTGTTATTTTATTACTTTAGTTTGAAGAAGAAATTATTTTGGAGAGAAAGAAAAGAAATTTTGGAGGAAAAAGAGATTAGAAAGAATATGATAATAATAATAATAATGATATTATTATTATTATTATTATTATTATTATTATTATTACTTTTAAAGAAAAAGAAAAGAAAAGAGATTCCTTTCTCTCTCTTCCCTCTCACGCGTCCCTCAGTCTCCTTCTTCTTTTTCTTTTCTTCTTTCCATTTCTTCCTCTCTCTCACCCTAGCCACCGTAGCTGCCAGCCACACCCATCTTTCTACTTCTGTTTCTTTTTCCTTTCAGATCTGTAACTGACCATCGTCCATTCACCATCGTCGCGTACGTCTTTTTTTAGTCGAGTTGATTCCGTCTGACGAAGCCTAACCGCGCCATACCTCCAATCTTCTTTTTCGTTCAGCCTCCACCGTCGACTGTCGTAGTTCACGCTGCATCGTCTCTCCGTTCATGAAGTTGTTGCCGCACGCATATTCAACAGCCGACGACTATCCAAGAAATCTCATCCCAAGTCGTTCGTTGTTTCTATCGGAGTCATAGTCAGAGCATTGTTCGTTCACGTTGGTCTTTATTCGCGTAGGTTTGCCGCTGCACGTGCTGTCAACATCAGTCGGTCACGCCGTCGTGCTTCTTCGTCCAACCGAGTTCGACAACCGTGTGTTGTGGTGTGCCGCCACATTTTTTTTTCATTCACTTCCACTTGTCGTTCAAATCTTCCCTCTATGCGCATTGATTTCATCGTACTAAGTTGCAATTTCTGCCTTGCCACAAGAAGTATTGGGTTTTAGTGTAAGTTTGTAATAGTGAATTTGATAGTTTTCGCGAGATAGATTCGTTGTGGTGAAATGTCAAATTTAAACAGTTGGTTAATGTTGTTCTTTGAAGGGTTCAATTGAGGTGAAGTTTGACCTCTTGGAGTCACGATAAATTTGATTTGAGTTAAATTATCTATTTAACTTGGAATTGGTGTGTTGGATTTTGTTGATCAAGAAACTTATCTAACCTCAAGGTAAGGGATTTCTACTACTGGAGATTTTAATGTTTAAAACGATTTGACTATTATGAATGGACTTAAATGACTTAAAGATATGACTGTGGAGTGTAGGTGTGAATGGTTAAAAAGATTTAATTGCCTTGCGTAGTTTTAAATGTGGCGATGAATTGACTTAATTAAAAATGTTGTGTTGACTGAATTGAGGAATGATTGACTGTTGTGTTAATGAATGGATAGAGTACGTTTGAATGGATTGACTGAACTAAGATGGGTGACACATATGTATGAGTTTACCTATTTGAGAAATCGTTATGCTAAGGTCAGATTATGTATTAGAATGAGTAATTTGACTATATTTGTGTTCGACTGAAATTATTAGGCGACAATAGTATTTCGGACGGACATGGGTTGAGTAGCATGTAGATTTAAATATGTTGACTGATTGACTGTATGGGTTTTACTGAACTGAGATGGGGTTGATTGAATTTCGTAGATGTTGTTTATATAAAGTGTGGCTTGAACTGGTGGAATGTTGTTTAGATTGAATGTATGACATATTAATGCTGTGGTTGTGTTCTTGTGGGCTGAGGGGAATATTATGAGTATTTGGTTTGTTGACTGACGTACCGATATGTTTCTGACTGATCTTGGGACAAAGCAGAATAAGGTGACTGTTAGTATGTTAGGTGGATGAATTATGTATTGAGGAAATTCGATTGTGCTATGAATGACTGTAAGATGTTTAGAAAGAACTGAGGGGAAAATTTGTTAGTTTCCTATTGGGTAGTTTACCTTGCAGGTGTCCTATGCGATCACCACTTTTTATGTGCATCCTTCGGGAGCACTATACTGATATATGTTTCTGCAGAATACTAGACTGATAGGTGCATCCTTCGGAAGCACTAGATTGATATGTGTATGCTTCGGGATCACAAGACTGATTATGTGTATCCTACGAGATCACAAGATTGTGACTGTGTAGGGTACCCCAATAGAAATTTAATAGTTATTTTCCCCTATCGATCCAGTAGTGGGTCTTTTACTGAGTATGTTTATACTCACCCTTTTATGTTTAGCCTTTTTCAGACAAAGGTAATAAAAGGATGAGACTGACGAGGGACAAGAAGGAGACGTGATTGCCATAGGGGAATGTTCTTGAAATGCTTTCGCTCTATGTTCTTTTCTCGTTTTTCTTAGTACATGAGACTGTTTAGAAATCTTTGTGATTGAACTGTTGTTTTGAAAACTGTACTTTGAAGGATTTTGATTTATTGAAACAGGGCCCGAACTTAAGTTTTTTTTTCTTTTACTATATGGTTTCAAATAAATTTTACTATGTTTTGTGTCAACCTCAGTGTCTTGTCAAAAATTTATGAATTCAACTTAGTTAGAAAATTTGGGTTTTAACAGCTAGAATATAAAAGGAGGAAAAACAAAAGGGTTGCAAGCCTAATTATAATTTATCTATAAATTAGCTATAAGATCGATTCAATTGTTAGATCAATGATCAAACTATCTATAAATTATTTCTCGTGAGCTATTGTGCTTAACCAACTTGCCCGAAATGTTGGGACAAGGTCTATCAATTGCTTAATTAAACTACATGCTTGATAGATTGGGTTTGTAGGATCCAAAACAAAACATCTGTATTAAGTCACATGGTAGCACACTCACCTTATAATACTAGAAAAATGGACTTTCTTGACGTTTTTAGCCATAAAATCTTGTCCAAAATGAGCTTTACAAACATAAATAATGCCCAAGAACTAAGAAGAATGAAGGAAAGGAGAAGAGAAGAGGAGGAAATCTGATTGAGGGTTGAAAGCTCAAGAGAATCTACATTAAAAAAATTGCATTTATAGCAATAAGCTGTAGACGTCATGGCGTTAAGGTGTAAGTCGTGGTGTTGGTGCGAGAGACCACTCTATGTAAAAACACACAATGTCGTGGTGCTACCTTGCATATGTGCCTCGACTTTTTGTGTTGTGTCTCAGGGCTGACTGGTGCTGCAAAGCTAAAGCTTGGGGAAAGCTCATCCTTTTGTCTTCATAATTTTGTTTGACCTGGTTGCTTAGTTAGACTCCAAATTGATTCATTTTAACTTTGCTCCTCCCTAATGCTCGGTTCTTCATCCTAGAAGGCCGATACCTATAAAATAGCATATTTGACACATTAAATAACAAAACGGTCAAGAGTTCAAGCTAAGGAAAATAGCACTTTTTAAGCGATATTAATAATCCATTGTAAAACATTTGAAATTTGCTGCCATTTAGGGTATCCATGTTGTGGGCATACCCTTAAAAGAAAACCTTGTACCATGCCTTTGCCATGAACAACTGTTCATCAGGTTATAACAATAAGGTAATAGTTTATGTTCTTAGCTGTATGGTTTTGAAAATTTTCACAATGTAACCTAAAAAATTAAAAAAATTGATCACTTACTATTTCTAATTTTTTTATTAAAACTAACCTTTTTGTCACATGAATTTACATTCTTACCTCTATCTATTCAACTCTACACAACTTTAACTTTATATTTCTCTTTTGTCTCTCCAACCAACTTCTTCAATGCATCTTTCACCAACATTCCACCAGAACATTTATTCTCAACCAACATCTATAAGCATCGAAAGATCTTGTATCAAGAATGCGATTGAAAAATTCTCCTCTAGTGGGACAAAAAAATTATTCTCCAATGGAACTCTCTCATAATATTTAAAGGTGAAAGTTTGATTTCTTTGTTGCTTTCATAATATTTGCTCGGATCCATCTTCATAAAAAAACAACTGGAATGTAAGTGTGCGAACATTTTTTTCTACATGATCAAGTATTGTAATGAAGACTAAATGATTGTTTAGTTCTTCATACCCGATCACATAACAAAGACTAAACATCGTTTGGATATTCATACACAATTGTGTAACAAAGTCCAAACAATCGTTTATAATGTTAAATGATGATCGTGTGTATAAAGATCTAAACGACCAATATAGTATAAAATTTGTTGTGATCCTAGTGTTCTATGATGGATAACATGAGTTGGGAGTATAGAATTTCGTCCACAATGGATTGATCAACGTAGTTGGGCATAGAGTTGAACTTTATGATCTTGCAATGTCTACCCTTTAATTTGTACTCCCTGTGATTCCCATAACGTAATCGAGGAAGTATCAGTAGTGTGATTGATCCCATAGAACCATATGGGTAGTATGGTTTGTCGAGACGACCTTGTTACCATCTTGCTTGACCACCCCATCATCCCTTAGTCGTGAAGCAGTCATTTCACCACTTTGAATCACAAGGGTAACAAGGATATTTCACATGTTACTTAGTCAATCAGGGTGTGTTAGTAAACGATGATTCTACACAGTTGGTGAATTATTGTGCTATTACGTACTTGATACCACAATATCGTTTTGTTAATACTAAACACAATCGTTTAAAAAATACTACGTAATCACACACACACTCAGGATCCTTTGGTAAATATAAGCCAATTGCTTCATATTAACTAAACGATTATTTGTTAATAAGTGATTGATAGCAAATTTTGAATGATTTATAAAAATCTAAAAATGGGTAAAATTTTGGAGCATTGAAGAAGTAGGTTGGAGAGAGAGAAAGAAAATGTGGAGTTAAGTTGTGTAGAGTTGAATAGATAAGAGTAAGATTGTAAAGTTACATGACAAAAATGTTAGGTTTACTTCCTAGGTTACTTTATGAAATTTTTTCGATGGTCTTGCATATAGAAAGTAAACAATCTCAGTCTAATTATGAGACTTCTGAAACTACCTACCTATTCTGTCTCAATTCATACTTGTTACATGGTTTTATTGGTCTATTCTTTGATTTTTGTAGATCTAAGCATTAGTAACGTAGACTAGACCATAAGAGTTTAATTGACTTTGAAACACTTCCAAACAAAGCTTTGGACGCATTAAACAGCTTTGTACGCATTAAACAAGTGAAGAGGCAAAAATTACAAGATTGGCATATAGAGCATAGTTGCCCTTGTTAGGTTTATTTTTTAAATCTAATATTATTAATGTGGACCATATATATTATATCATATTTATCTGTTTTGGGCCTATTATTTTATTAGTTTTGGGCCTATTATTTTATTAGGTTCATTAGGTAAAAAAATAATACCCTAATTAAACACTATGATGGGTGGTGTCTATAAATAGATTGGTCCTCTCACTGCCTTTATTAAGTAGCTAATTCTTCCCATCAAGAAATTAATTCAAGATTTAATGGAAGGCAAGTGGTAGAAACACAATTCCTCAAGAAGATTATTCATGGATCAAGGTATGTTATTCTTATCTAAATTTAATTTGTAGAATCATCTAGTTCAAAGATCTTGACACTTATTGTTATATACAATGTTAGGGTTTTATTGTATAATCATGAAACTAAAGTTTACATGTGGTATCAGAGCTTTGATTGAGAAATTGTGATTTTACATGGATGATTAGTAATATGTTTTAATGTTTCCGCCTCATGTTTTCATCAATTTGAATTAAGATGATTTAATTATCAATTATCATTTTAATTGAAGATTCTTGAATTATCTTTTGAATTAAAGATTTTTTTTAATTATGTTTTGAATTAAAGATTCTTAAATTATTTTTTGAATTAAAGATTTTGAATTATTTTTGAATTAAAGATTCTTGAATTATCATTTGAATCAGAGATTCTTTAATTATCATTTGAATTAAAGATTCTTTAATTATTATTATTAATTTGAATTAAGGTTGGAATCTTCAATGAAGAAATAAATTTAATAATGTATATGCTCATTATGTTTAGTTTCTTCTATTAATCAATTATTAATTGCAACCATTATGTTGTTTCTTTCCCATTCAGTTTTCAATTTTAATGTTTTCTTTAGACCATTAATGAATTAAATCATTATTCTAATCTATAATCTAGGATGATGTTAAAAATCTAATCAAGTTTTGATAATTTTGTTTCTAAACTTATTATACTTAGTATGTATATAATTAGTTTGTATTTAGATTGATGATTATATATTAATTATATCTTATGTATTATGTATATTATGTTTGAAGTACCCACTTATTTTAAATTTAAATTATGCAATTAAATTTTGAAGATTATTGTATGATTGTATGAAGTTTTGATGAAGTTGTTGCAATATCTAACAACAAACTGTGATAAAATTAGATTGGAATTATTTTATTATTATGTCTATGTTATGAACAGTTTGTTAGTCACCAAAGTGGCCAAATTGGTAAATCTTTAGACATCAAGTTAAAGTTGATTCAATTGCTCATGTTCATTTGATGCTAATGAATGAGATGATATTATGATTTGCATGAGTATATTGTTTTTCATTATTATAAAACATTTAATTTGCCCAAAGGTAATTAATAATTTTATAATTTTGAATTTTATTGTGGTTAATTAAGATGTTTGGTTAAATATTATTAGTGTATCCAAAGATAATTAATGTATTTAATTTGAGCATTTAAATTGCCAATTACATGAAACTAAATCTAGCATCAATTAAGTGTAAATATTGTACATTGTTGTGTCTTCCAAAGAAGAACTTTGATGTATAAGCTAATGATTCTTTAATATTATCTGAATGAATGTTGTATGTTTAAGTTTTTTTCAAAGCAATGATGAATAAGCATATTTATTTTATAATTGCAGTATCTAATTTGAGCATACACAATGTCAGGAACACCACAACAAAATGGTGTTACAGAAAGGCGTAATCGTACATTAATGAATATGGTTAGAAGCATGTTAGTTAATTCATCTTTACCTGTATCCTTGTGGATGTATGCATTAAGAACCGCAAAATATTTATTAAACAGGATTCCTAGTAAGTCAGTTCCAAAGACACCTTTTGAACTGTGGACAAGAAGGAAACTCAAAAGGATATAGATTTTATTGTCCTAACCATAGTACAAGAATAGTTGAAACTGGAAACGTAAGGTTCATTGAGAATGACATAATTAATGGAAGTTTGGAACCACATAAAGTGGAAATCCAAGAAGTTACGGTGGAAATCCCTTTATTTATAACTTCTTCTCAAGTTGTTGTTCCTGTAGTTGTTGACTTAGTTAACAATCCACAGGAATAACAAATTAATGATCAAACTCCACATAATGATATTATGAAAAATGAACCTGTAACTGAGGGACCACAAGAAATAGAGTTAAGAAGATCTGTAAGACCAAGAAGGTCAGCTATTTCTGATGACTAAGTGGTTTATTTGCATGAATCAGAATTTGACTTAAGTATTGATAATGATCCGGTTTCATTTTCACAAGCCATTAAAGGAGATAATTTTGCAAAATAGTTAGATGCCATGAAAGAAGAGTTAAAATCTATGAATGATAATGAAGTCTGGGATCTTGTAGAATTGCCAAAAGAAAGTAAAAGAGTTGGGTGTAAATGGGTGTTTAAGACCAAACGTGACTCAAATGGCAATATCGAACGATACAAGGCTAGACTTATTGCAAAAGGTTATACTCAGAAAGATGGCATTGATTATAAAGAGACCTTTTCTCCTGTCTCGAAAAAGGACTCATTAAGAATTATTGTGGCTTTAGTAGCTCATTATGATTTAGAGCTTCATCAAATGGATGTAAAAACAACTTTTCTAAATGGGAATTTAGATGAAAAAGTATTCATGGATCAACCAGAAGGTTTTATGATTGAAGGAAAGGAACATATGGTGTGTAAATTAAAGAGGTCAATATATGGACTTAAACAAGCTTCTAGACAATGATAGATTAAGTTTAATGATACCATTACATCCTTTGGGTTTAAGGAAAACATCGTTGATCGATGTATATACCTAAAGATCAGTGGGAGTAAGTTTATAATTCTTGTCCTATATGTTGATGACATTTTGCTTGCTACGAATGACTTTGGGTTGTTATGTCAAACCAAAGAATTTCTCTCTAAAAACTTTGAAATGAAAGATATGGGTGAGGCATCCTATGTGATCGGAATTGAAATATTCTGTGATCGAACACATGGATTGTTAGGATTGTGTCAAAAAGGCATATATTAATAAAGTTTTAGAGAAATTTAAAATGGATAAATGCTCTTCACGTGTAGCTCCAATTCAGAAGGGAGATAAGTTTAGTCTCATGCAATGTCCAAAAAATGAATTGGAACGAAATCATATGGAAATCATTCCTTATGCATCTATTGTTGGAAGCTTATTGTATGCACAAACTTGCACTAGACCAGACATCAGTTTTACTGTGGGTATGCTAGGTAGGTATCAAAGTAATCCAGGAATGGATCATTGGAAAGCTGCAAAGAAAGTTTTAAGGTATCTACAAGGAATAAAGAATTATATTCTTACGTACAAGAGATCTAATCATCTTGAGGTGATTGAATATTTAGATTCAGATTTTGTCGGATGTGTGGATACACGAAAATCCACTTTTGGCTATTTGTTCCTATTAGCTGAAGGAGCAATTTCATGAAAAAGTGCAAAGCAGTCTATTATCGCTGCATCCACTATGGAGGCTGAATTTGTAGCATGCTTTGAGGCTACAGTTCATGGTTTATGGCCGTGGAACTTTATCTCAGGACTTGGAATTGTCGACAGTATTGCCAAACCACTGAGAATTTATTGTTATAATTCTGTAGCAGTTTTCTTCTCTAAAAACGACAAGTATTCCAAAGGTGCTAAACATATGGAATTAAAATATCTTGCCATTAAAGAAAAAGTTCATAAACAAAGGGTGTCAATCAAACACATTAGCACTAAACTTATGATTGCGGATCCACTGACTAAAGGATTGCTACCAAAGGCATTCATTGATATTGTAGAAAGTATGGTCATCGGTAGATACCATTATTGAAATCAAGATTATGTAATTTGACACTTTGAGTTTATTTATTTATTGTTTCTAATTTTATCTCATAGTTCTGTTCTTATGATTAGTATATACATAAATGAATGATGTTAGACAGAACATCGTCTTTCATA
>JBBPDI010091639.1:0-11991 GCA_037974545.1 Cucumis variabilis | reverse complement strand
TCCTATGAAACGACGCCCTTTCAAATATTGCCACATTTGTTCTTGCTGTCAGATGACCATAGAGTTGTACGCAGGTCAGTTCGGGGTTTATGGACAAAACCGGAGTTGTACTGCAGAAATTGAAGTAGGAAATGAGCAAACCGAGTTGATCAATTTCTTTTCTTTTTTTTTTTTTCTGACAAACCTCTATTGGCCGAATGGTTTGGTGGTCGCATGTGGTTGGCTCATCTCACTTGCATGTTTGTGTGTGTTTTTTTCAAACAACTATACAACACCCAGCTAACAACCACCGCCATTCATTCACCAACACATATTAGACACTACCTAAGGCCCCAATCAAAATCACTCAAATTCTTAAATTCGGTTTCATTAGTCTTTCACTCATCCTTCACTATTCTTTCACTCATTGTTTGACCTTCTGCCACTGAATCGTCGGTTAGCCAAGTTTTGTGATTCTATTGGTTCAATGGCTTAGGATTGATATAAATCTAAGGGGCAACTCAAGGTAGGAGCGGGGATAAGAGTTCAAGTGGAGATTTGGATAGGATCCTTCATCCAAGATGGAGAGAGTATCCTCATCTCGTCCATTACTAATCTTAATTATAGCTTGTACTAATCTTAATTATAGCTTGCATTGTAGATGACCTGACTTTTTTTAAAATAATAGTAATCATAAATACAAAGTCATTGTCTACACGTAGAACTAGAAAAACTTTTCAATCTTCTCGTGTTAACAATGTGATCGTCAAACTTAAAAATATTTAGTAGTCTTTCCAATGTAAAAACTATTATCAAGTTCATAAATAGAAATTATGCATTAAAAAAAAAATTGGAAAGTTTTATTAATGCATGTGTGCTCATGAGTCCATGGAGGAGGTGTTTTCCTAAGATGTTGATATAAGGGTTCATAATTTTATTTTAGATTTGGAATAAAATCTGAAATGTAATTTAAACATTCTATAACTCTTTGCAATTAGTTTTTATTAGATCAGAAAATTTGTTAGCAAATTCAATTGATCTTTGAATTGGTTTTATTTTTCCTTCGAAGATGTCGTAGTCTAAAATCTAATTTTTTTGCTGAAATAATTTTATTTTGGGTAGAGAAACGACCAAACCATTTTGTTTAATTATCTTATGAAAAATTCTTAAAGGTTTAAAGTGTTGTTCTATTGATTGAGAAAATATTAAGACATCGTCAATGTAAACAACGGTAAATTCTTGTTATGGATTAAAAATGTCATTCATTATATTTTGGAATTTAGAGGGAGCATTTTTTAGACCAAATGGCATTACATTCCATTCATACTGTCCGAATAGAACATTAAATGTTGTTTTATATTTGTCATTTTCAGCAATTTGAATTTGCCCAAATCCAGATTTCATATCAAATTTTGAGAAAACTAGGACATTTTGTATTCGATTTATTAAGTTTTTTTTATTTGGTATAGTATAACAAATCCATTCTAATATACAATTTAGAGGTTTGTAGTTGATTACAAGGCAAAGTATTCCTCGTTCAATTTCTGCTTGATTATTGAAATAAAAAGCGATGCAACTCCAAAGTGATTTACTTGGTCTTATAAGTCGTTTTTCTAGAAATTCTTGGATTTCTTCATGACAATATTGTAATTAACTCAGCATTTATTTATATGGGTCTAGCTTTAGTAGGGATTTTTTATTCATGAAAGTTTCTTTTTATAAAGGTAAGTTAACAATGTGTTGTTTACGTTCTCAAAAAGCACTTAGAATGGAGGCACAAATATCATTTTCAATTAATTTTTTGAATTGGTTAATTTGATTTTGAACATATGGATTATTTAATTGTTCTTCAATTCTTTTATGACTTATTTCTTTCTTTAAAAATTGTATTTGTTGTGTCTTTCTCTTGATAGAATTAATGGTTTTATAGATTGAAGAATTTGGAATAGAATGCATTGTTTTAGTAGATATGAGTTTATGAATTTAAAAATAATTTCTTGATCTATGATTTTTAAAACTATTCCTTTTTCATTTACTGAGAAATGATATAGTTGGAAAAGAAAAGGGGTTTCTAAGATTATTTCTTTGTCTAAATCTTTGACTAAAGAAATGTATTTTTAAAACAACCTTGGTGCAAATGTGCGCATTTGATAGTTTATAGCGAATTCTTAACATTTGGCCATCAGCTCCATGTAATTTTTCTGAGGTTTTTTCAAAATATTTGGTAGGTATTAGTCCTTCTCGTATGCAATTTTGATTGGCTCCAAAATCAATCAAAACTTTTGAAGTCACTTAATATTCTTTATTAATAACAAGGTTAATGATAGAATACCATTTTTGTAATTGAACCTTGTTGATACGATTAATAAAAAAATCGTGGAGAATATTTTTAGGGTGATCTTCAAAAGTTGAAGGTTGGTCAATTATTAGTTGGGTTTGGAGGGAGAGAAGTTCAAATCTAATTTAAGAATTTTCCTTTTTGATGTTAGAAATTTCTTCTTTTATTGGATCTATTTCTCTTTGAAGGTATGGAATAGTAACTGGTTTTGTTTTGAGTTCAAACCGAGAAAATATATCTTTAAGGTTGTAGTGTTGAATATTTTCTTATTTAGGTTCTTGTATAATAAGGTCCTTCAATTTCTCAAAGTATTCCTTTTTGGTTTCTAAATCCTCAATTTGACTAATGATTTCAAAAAGAATCTCTTGATCTCTTGTGATGACATGTATGCCTTTATTGGATGTACAGGTTTCTATTTGATTGTCGTGGAATAAGAAAACTTTTCAGAATTAGTATTATCAGAATTTTCTTGAATTTCAAAAATTTGATCATAAGAAGATCCTTCACTTTGATCAGAAGAAGATGAGGCGTCTGAAGGGTTTGGTAAATTTAATAATTGAATTTTCAAATCTTCTTCTGTCTCCAAATTATTAATTTTTCCTTTCATTGGACAGTTAGGGGTTATCTGTCTTTTTTGTCTACATTTTAACAAATAATGTTTTTTTTAGTATGTCTGTTATTTTTATATTTATTTTTTGGTTTAGATTTAGAATTTTGTTTATTCTGGTTGTTTTATTAATATACTTGATTCCTATAAGATTTTCGAAAGAATTTTCTTTTATACTTCTTGGGTTGTTTTAGTGCTGAAGGAGCTTGTATTTTTTCATAACCATATTGGACGCAAAAGGATCCAAGCTCTTGTCGTTGTTTGTGGAATTCATTTTTTATTTTTTGCTTTTAATTTGAGATCTATACATAAAGCTAATCTTTCATTATTGATAAAGTTAATTAGTTCATCATAAGTTGAATTATCGAATGAGATTGTTCCTTGAAAGGTTTGTCTAATAGTCTGGTGTACCAACGAATAATTTTGGTAATCCTAAAAGGAAATTTTCTTTTTAGTATTGATTATTGCAATCTGTTCAGGTAAAAACTTTGCTTAGAAAAACATATTTGTACCATTGAAGATCTTGAAGTTTCGAACAGGTAAGATTTGAAAGGATCTCAGAACTTCGTTCCTGGAATTGAACGGTTCTCCTATAAAGTTTTTCGTAATGGTGTAAATTAAGGTTGCAACAGCATCTTAGGTTTGATTGATGCCTTTACCACTTTGTTCAACTTTAATGGCAGTTGAAATTAGTGCTTTTGTCACTTAAGGGTACACAATTATCCCACCATCCTTTTAGATTTCCAGTAAATCCAGAGATGAGAATCTAGACAATTTGATAGTCCGTATTTTGATGTATTTTATAAGCAGTGACTGCTAAGGTCATTTCATGCATTAAATTTAAAAATTGATGTTCGATCATTCCATTTATGTTCCATTCATAGATGACATTTCCTGTATATTGGGCTTGAGTTAATTGGTTTCTTTCTTCATATTACATATTAGGAAAGGAAGGGTCGAGAGTAATGATTTTTTAATTTTGGATATCTATGATTTGTTATTTTTTGAAGAGTAAGAATTTGGAATTGTTCTTCAAGATTGTCATCTTTGAAATTATGATCTTCAATAAGGGTTTCATTTATTGATTTTTGATGTGGATAACTTTTTAGAAGTATTTAGATTTAAGTGTTGTGATTGGAGATTATTTTTGTCTAAAATGCTATTAGATTCCTTGCTCGATGAATTAATTAAGTTTAAATCTTTATCAAAAATCTCAAAAGGTTTGAATAAAGGTTTTGTTTTATCTATAGATTGAGGTTGTGATTTAATAAAGTAATGATGAGGTTCAAGTTTATATTCTATTCTTTTTACTTTGTTGAATATTGTATGTAAAATTTTATTGGAATAATTATTTTATGATTGTATATTTTTTATATCTTTTAAAGTTAGTGGTTTTGTTTCAATTTCAGGAGAATCTATCATTTTAAAAGGAAAAGTTATTATAGAAGATTGTAACACCCCAAAACTATTAAGTTAATTTTAATTTTATGTTGAATTTTGGGTGTTATTTGAGAATTTGTTTGAATTTGTGGAAATTAAGTATTTTGAAAGGATATTTAATTAATTATTGAGATTGAAAATTTTAGTTTTATTATATTGGTTTTGCTAAAGATTGTGTGATTTTGGTAAGATTTAAGGTATTGGTGAATTATTGTTGGGTGTATTTAAGTAGGTATGGAAGATTGACGATAATTTTTATTTATTGGGAGAAAAAAGTAATTATTAAGGATGGTTTTTGGGGAGATAAAAAGGGATGAAAAGTTTGATTTAATGGGTTAGAGTTAATGGGGAGAGAGAAAAGATTGGTTTGTTAGTGTTGACAAGGTTAAAAAAAAGGACTTAATTAAAACATATAAGAATAATGATTATTATTATTATCATTAAATAAGACCGTCTCGTAAACCGTGAGTTCACTATTCATCGTCTTTCCTAAATTTTTCTTCCTCCCTTCCACCCTAGCCACTGCCGCCTCCAATCACCTTCATTCACCATTGCACGTTCTTCGTCGCGTCTCTCACCGTTCACACTCATCCAAGCCACTCGTGCCTTCCATCTGAGCCGTCCTTTGTTCCAAGCCGCACGTGTGAGTCGTGTGCCTGTTTCCTCCTCCACGAGCCGTGCGCCCAAGTCAACTACTCTGTCGAGTCGTTCCTTGTTTTGAGCCACTTCTGAGTGAGTTTTGCTTAGTTTTTGGTGGGTTTGGTACGCCCAAATAAATATTTGTTTTGAATCTTAAATGGGTCTGCATTGGTATGAGTTGAATTATGTTTTGGTATGAGTTGAATTATGTTGCTTGAAGGTTCAAGAGTTAAATTTAAGAATTGAGGCTGCAATTTTTCCATTGTGTTGGATTCAACCTTAGACTTAGGTTAAGTTTGGATGCCTAATTAAATAGTTGGTGATAGTTGAAAAAATTGCTAATTGTAATTTTGTTCATGTTTAGGACTGAGTATTTGGGAGGAACTGATTGTCAACCAGGAAATTATTAATTTAACTATTCTTCTGATAAAAGATTTTCCTATTAGACCCCTACATTAAAGTTGCATGCATGCTCTGTATTATGCATTAACGTAGTTAAGAGAGACATGTATGA
The DNA here is from genome assembly GCA_037974545.1 of Cucumis variabilis. Classification (NCBI taxonomy): domain Eukaryota; kingdom Viridiplantae; phylum Streptophyta; class Magnoliopsida; order Cucurbitales; family Cucurbitaceae; genus Cucumis; species Cucumis variabilis. The sequence goes on along the minus strand of JBBPDI010091639.1, from coordinate 6,474 downwards.
CTGAGATGTTATGACCGTGATACATTATGACTGAGGCATGCTATGATTAGACAGACTATGATTGACTGAGCTATGATATTTATGATATGATATATTTATATAGGCTATGATGTTCTAGAGTCGTACCATATGGGTGTCCCTCGGGATCACTTACAGTCTGACTTTTCTTTAGGGTGTTTCCCTACGTTCTTACAGGACTGTAACGAAAATTTAACAGCCACCTAAGGGGACTAATAGTGGGTCTCTTACTGAGTATAAATTTATATTCACCCTTTTTTATGATTAATTTTACAGGCAAAGGTAAGGTAACGACAAGATGACAAATTACTAGAACTGATTGTGGTTCGCCGTAGGGAACAATTTAAGTTTTCTTTTGCAATTTATGTTTTAGTACTTAAGTTTCAATATTTTATTTTCGTAACTATGAGTATTTTTAAATATTTCATTTTATTTTAAATAGGACCCGAATTAGTGTTTCACTTATTATTTTATTTATTTATTTTATTCTTTATTTATATACCTTATTATTGATTTTAATGGAGTATTTTAAACATTTTCTTTAAATTTAAAATTTTCTTTTATTTAAAATTAAAAAGTCTATATTTATTTAAATAGTAATGACTTCAGCTTAGTAGCAAAGTTTGGGTCGTTACATATTACTTCTTGGTCTTTGTTACTTTGGAACTTGATTTCTTCCAAAGGGGGATGTGAAGAAATTATTTGTCTTTTTGGATTTGTAGTTTTCCAAGTGGGTAAAGATGAATTTGTATTAATAGTTTGATGTAATGGAAATGTAAGACTTTGATAAAAGATCTGAAAAAAATATATTTTTATTTTCAATTTTTCCATAGTTTTGTAATATTCTTCACGTATTTCCTTTTGTTCAATTTTGTTAAAAGATTCAAAAAAATTATTTCTTAAAAGTGTATTATTATTTGACCAAAATTCATTATCTAGATCTATCTTAAAGAACGAAGCCTATGTGGAGAAACTTGAACCAAGCCTATGTAGAGAAACTTGTAATTTTCTTGATGATGAAGAATTGATTGTCTAGAAAATAAAGATAGAGTTTTAAAAAGTTTATTTATTGGAACTAAACGTTTTGTAGCTTTGATTTGATAATCTTGAAGAAAATCAAAATTTCCTATTTGATATATAGTTTTGACATCTATCTTTGGTATGGTCCAATTATGGAGACTTTTTCTATACTTGTTATTTGAAGTTCTTGACTATTGAGTATAGAAAATTGAGAATCATGAGAACAATCTTATGTTGTTTTTGTAGTTTTGGTTATATGGGTCTTCGAGAGTATTTTTTCAATTAATTTAGACATTTAAAAGTTTAAGTGTTTTTATCTTAATAAGATTTTAATTCTCTAGTGTGAGAATAAACAAGAATGCTAAAATTCTACAACACTGGAATACCAAGCTTACCAACGATCTTATGATTGTACTGCCAGGAACACAAGGTTTACCAAAATGCTATTCAGTAGACATTAATAAGCACTACTTGATTATTATCACAAGGGATACTTAGAATATTGTTAGGACAAAACTAATTCACCTTAATGTTAAATTAAAAGAACTAGTACACTCTTTATTGACAAATGGTTCTAATACCAATGCTTAATAGGTGCATGCATGATAGGATAGTGCGAGGTGTAAAGAGAAAGCATGAGGTGACAAAGAATAGAGAGATGTGGCATGTGACATACTAATTTGTATTGAATAGAAAAAAAAGGTGTCATGCTTATGGTAATACGAGGGGTTTGCATGATTGACATGAAAGAAAAATGTGGTGTCATGGAAAAGGGGTGTGAAATAAATGCTATAGAAAAGAGGGTGTGAAGTATATAGTTAAATATTTTTTATGAAAAAGAGAAATAGAAGAATATTTTGTTGTGGAAAAGAGAATATGAAAATAATAATTAAAAATATATTATTAAATTATTAGGAAATTTGTAGAGTAGATGTTGGAAAATCACACACTTACTTGGAAATAATTAGAAGATTGGAACAACCTAATGTAGAGATAATTTTATAACTTTATTTTAATATCACACCATACAAGCTATTCCAAAACATAATCTCCCTAACTCTCCTAAACTCCCTTTTATACACATGATAGGAGTTCGGAGTTGATTATGCACTCTATTTTACATGACACGTTCACACTTTTACAAGACACATCTCTATTTTACAGGACATATAGACACACACTTTCAAGCAAAATTACATGACACGTTTATTATTTTTGTACAAGACACGACACATATTTTAAAGTAAAATTAACACGTCACATACTTTAAAGTAAAATTATCTCTTCATAGGGATTTGAATTTTGTCTTCAGATTTTGTCTTGATCGATTGGTTTTGTCTGAGTATGGATATGATTGAAAAAGCTGGTAAAATCATCTTGAACTTCTTCTTCATGAACATTAGAAGTGTTTTCTTCTTGACTCGTTGCGAATAGAGATGAAATATGTTGAATAATAATATTGAGTTCTTCTTCATTTGTAACTTGAGTCATGACGGCCATTAACTTTGCTTTTCTGGACTAAAAATTGTTGACTTTTTTTTTGCAAATTTGACTTCATATTATGAGGATATACGGAAAATCATTTTTCAACTATATTCTTTGAGGCAACTATTGTGTTTAATTTTTTCCACAATTTAATTTGATATGTGCGAAAAATGCGAGAGATATCATTGGTTTCTGTGATGGAGTAATTCCAACAGAAAATCCAAGCGATATGAAAATAATTTGAAAAACGTAGGGTTTGTTCAAAAGCGTTTGAAAAAATATTGTTGGAGATCAAGAACTTTGAAACTTTCTAAAATTGGGTATGGTAGAATAGCCTCATTTAGGCCAAAAGTATCCCACCAATCATTAAACCATAATGAAAAAAATTTGAATGCAACTTTTGTCAAACACAATGAACCAAGAATTATTAAAATTATTTACCCAAAATACATTGTACTAGGCTTGTTGATAATCGATATAGAAATAGTTTTGAGGAAGGAATTGATGTGAAAATATTTTTTCAGTATAAATACTTTGATTCCAAAATTTGATAATTAAGACAGAAGGCCTTGAAAGGATACAAGGTCTCAAAATTTGAAACTTGTTGGATAATGATAATTGTTGAGATTTTTCCCCTTATGATCCTTCATTGATTGTGAAGATTCCATCGGATTCCACCGGAGTAAAATGATATTCTTGTGAGTAAAAAGTTTTAGTTTGAAGGAGAGTAGCTTATTGTTTTTTCTCATTCTCATCCTTTTCTTTCTTCTCTCCTTTCATTGCTCTCTATTTTTCTTTTTCACTCTCTTTCTTTCTTTTGCCTTGTAGGAATTCTCTAGTGAGATAATCAGAAAGAGAGTTAGTATGACCTTTTATAGCCTCTGTTTTGAAATCAAATATTGCTTGCCATCGGGCAAAAATTTGTCTATAAACTAAGTTTTTAACCTCCTTTTGTAAAACATTTGTTGTGGCTTTACAATCAACACGTATTAAAAAGCTTTTATTTATCAAATCACTTTGAAATTTGTTTGTGCATAAAACAATTAATAAAATTTCTTTTTTAACAGATTAATAATTTGTTTAAGCTCCTAGCCAGATACCCGGATAATATCTAACTAATTGCTCTTAACATTGAAGGACTGTTTGGGCCCACTTTACAAAATGCCAAAAAATTCACACATTTTACTAAATAGTTTTGAAAACACCCTTTTTCCCAAAAAAAAATTTAAATCACCACTTTTTCCAATTGTCCCTAAGCATTTAAATCTTAATTTTTACTATGCTAAATATAATAACTTTGAAAGTTTGTGTTTGATTAATCTTCATATATTTATGAATTTACTGAACACAAATACATCTAAATTCATTTGGATTTAAGGAAATTTTTAAAAATAGTAGATTTTATAAAATATTTACAACCTATAGCAAATTCTATCACTGATAGTCATTGATATGCTATAGTGATAGAAGACTATTAGTGATAAAATCCAAAATTTTGATATATCTTATAAATATTTTAATTTATTTTGTTATTTTAAAAAATGTTCCTATGAAATTTATATTTTGTAAACTCTATTTTAAAGATAAATGTGTTACAGACCAATCATGAAACTTGTCAACAACTTGGAGTTTGATCGTATAATTTTGGCTTAAAATGTTCTTTAATTCAAACTACAAAAACAAGTGTATCAATTGGTTTTTTTTATCTTTTCATGAAAACAATAACAATCAAAAACACGAAATTTAAAAGGAGATTTTTTAAAAAATATAAATATTTACATGAACAATTTCGAAAACGAAAAAACTCACACATCCACAATGAAAAATTCAAAAAAAAATGTTACAGTCAACACGCTATTTGATTGGTCACTTGGAGGCCTAATGCATTTGGTGCAATACACAATCTTGTACCAAGATTTTTTAGATTTGGCTAAACCTTTTTTTTTTCTCAAGATTTTGGTATCTTTTAGATTTGTCTATTTTTTGTACCCAAATCTAAACCATTTTTTTCATGATTATTTGTATTTGTTTTGGTTGTAGCCAAATCTAAACGTGTATCAATATGAGTGGCAGATTTAGAAAATTTATTGACTGAGACTTCATAATTTAGTCAAAATAATTTATAAGTGAGTGGTTTTACAAATTAATAAATTCACTGACTTTCATACATCACAATTGTTCTCTATAATATTTCATATTTTGAAATCAATGTCCTCTTCACGGTAGTCGTTGTAACTGGTAAGATCAATGCTAAGAAAAGCAACCGATAAACTAATTGGTAGACTTTATCTTTAGTTGTTATCATCATTTTTTTAGAAAGATCACCAATATTTGTTAACGCAACAAACATATTATATGAACGCACATCAATGATGTAATTTTGAAGTTGATCTTCAAGAATAACAAGTTTCATAGTTGTAAAATCTCTAGGATAAAATTGTGCAAGGCAAATGAGTTGTTGTTTGTCAAAAACAGTAAATGAGTTGCTCAGATTGAGACATGTCACACAAAGAAGTAACTCGGTACTTTTTTTCAGTAAAACGATTATTTAACTCTTGAAGTTGATGTCAGCATAAAAAGTCTCAACACAATAATGATGTATATTTGTAATTTATTGAGATTTTCATCTTTGCCTCCCTTAAATAAAAAATGCATCATCCATTTTAAGTATTAGAATATCATACTTATTACAAAAACTTGAAACTTCATCCAACAATGTCATCCTGATTCTCTCGTAACTATTATTACTTTTCTTCAAATCAAGAAGATATTGACATATAACAAGAATATCATAACTTAAACAACTCAACAAGTTTATTGAAGATCTATAAATTTTTTCCATAATTAATAAAATAGGTATAAAACAAATAAGTTAATAAAAAAATAAGAATAATTTGAAATATGAAAACCAAATGCATAAAAATAATATAACAAACTTGAGAAGAAAAAATAAATAAATTATCACGCTTAGGAGATTAAACTCGCGAAGAAGCCAAGAAAAAGTTGAAAGAAATTTTGAATCTAAAACAAAGAATAAGAATGATTTTAAAAATAACATCAAGAAGATGTTGATGAAGAAATATTTTAAATTAATTAACTTTTTTAATACAAAGACGATAAATTTGAAAAGAACATAACCAAATCTACTAGTGATCCATGTAAAAGAAAAATTGCATAACAAAAGAAGATAGAAGGAAAAACACACCTGAAATATTCAAGAAAAGTGGCCAACTTGGCTTTCTTAATGGCCCTATAAATTTTAGTCTTTTATCATATTTATGAAAAAATTTCTTTATAAAATAATATTCTCCATTCCAGATTCCACTCTTGCAATATTATACTGAAATTTTCAATAATAACTAAGAACATAATTAAATTAAAACAGCAAAAATAAAATCAAAACTTGATACATTAAGAATGAAATAATTTGAAAAGTTATTTATTCAACTTTTAATTAATAACATCAATCACTTTCTTTTCTTCAAAGCTTAAGATATTTAAATAAACATTTTCTTAAAAGAAATAAAAAAAGATATTAAATGAATAATATGTGCACTGGACTCTGTGACTTTTTCACTAACTATATTTAAATCACTTTGATTTAAAGATGGTTATTTCTAAATTCCACACCCCAGGGGGACAATTTACAAAAAAAAAAGTACCCTTAAATAGAAATAGTTGATCTTCCAACTAATACCATGAATGTCCCCCCATCTAAATCCCAAATACAGGAGTTCCAAAGTTCTTCAACTCACCTCAGATATCACAACCATTATGACACTAATTAAGACTTCAAAGCATAACTTTAAGGTGTATACAAATGTCACATCTTCAATTACAAAATCATAAACAGACTCAGACAACATATCTGTAGGTTACATATCTTCCTGCAGTTTCACTTGGTCTGATGATCTTCACAACTTGGCCACGCTTTAGCCCGTAATATCGTGC
>JBBPDI010091628.1:0-11992 GCA_037974545.1 Cucumis variabilis | reverse complement strand
AGAGTCGAATTTAGCGTGTGTAATGAAAGAAAGCCACCATGGATGGAGAGAGCGAGAAAGAGTCAACAATTCTCTTTCTTTTTGTTCATTTCCCAGACACTTCCTTCCAATTTCATAAACTCTCTCTTCTCCCTTCTCTTTTCTATCTATCTATATTTTTAAATAACCCTAAATGTTATCTCATGCGTATTTATTTTCATCCTTTTCTTCGACTAACAATACATGCGGACGAGAAAGCCAGGTTAATTCACGATGTTTGGCAATTTAAGTAATTTGGAATAGTTTAATCTAGGTGCCTACAAAAAATCAATATCTCTTTATAGTTAAAATTACTTGCAATCATTTCTCACCAAAATAAACATTAAAATGTGGCTAATATAAATGATAGATATATCAACTTTTTCAGTTTATTGTTTTTATATTTTACACTAAAAAATATCCATCAAAATCACTTTTTTTTCCATATTTTATTGACATTGTAAGGTTAAACGTGTAACATGACATAATTTTACATTTGGGACGTCCAAAGAATTATGAAGTGAAGTTTTAAAAAAAAATCAACACTCAAACTTAATTAATCTTGAATGTTTTTAATTCTTTTAAATTAATTAATATGCATTGGTGTTAAAAACGAAAAGTTAACATCAAAAAGTGAATTATTTAAAAAAAAATCGAGATAAAAAATGTGCATCTTAAAATTTAATGAAAAAATTAATTTAAAAATAAAGATAGTAACATTTTAAAATTTAAAAACTAAATTGATATCAAATATCAAATTTAAAAACTAAACTTATAATTCTTGAAAATAGTGAAAAGTAGATTCAAAATTTAGAGACAAAAATGTATTTCTTTTTTTCTGCATACACTCATCAATTAAATGGTAAATTAACATAAATTAATAGATAAATTGTCACCTATCACTACCATAAGCACAAAGAAAAATGGAAAATTTTCAAACATTTAATAAAATATTTATTCTCCATATAAAGATTATGTAAAATAAATTTTGTCAGTTACTAGTTTTTATCGATTTTTTCTAGTTTTTGAAAAGAATCTATATTTTTACTTTTTTTAGAAAAAAAATCTCATTTGTTTTATAGTTTGTTTTAGTTAAGCAAAAAGGGTTAAACAAATAGTATTGTTTAATTTTTGTAAGGCAATAAATATTGTTCTTAATCGTTGCATACACATTCTCTGATTATACTTTTTGAAACGTTGTTGGATTCTGCAATGATTTCTTTAACATTTGTAATTAATTAATGAGCAACTCCCTTTCTTCTCTTTCCTAACAGACACATAGAAGTTGGAGCCTAATTATTTTATTTTTAAATTGTTAAATATTTTGGGTTGTATAATATTTTGGATGGTTACTACAGGACGGTTAATGGTCATTATATGTAGATGTAGTAATTAAATCTTTTAACTCAATTGATATATTAAATTCTTCGATAGTATTTAAAATTTTTGAAAAGTTTAATATGGTAGATAGGTTTCAAATATTTGGTTGATAAATATAACTCCTATTCATATCATATGGTAAAAAAAAAATAAAAGACTAGTTTAAGTTTGAATTATTAAGACTTTAATAAAGTCTAAAGCTTAAAAAAAAAATAGTTGGAAATTCCGAAACTATAACAATCAGTTTGTTTGTTTTTAGAAGTATACAATTTGTGGCAAACTTTTTTCGTAATTGGTTGATTTAGGGTTAGTTTCAATTATCTTAAGAAAAAGATTTGTTTTTTAAAAAACTTATTTTTATTTAAATTCTTTTGATCAAAATTGTTTTAAATACATCTTCAAAAAGTATCTTGAGTAGTTATCTAACACTCTAATTTTTTTTTAAATAATTTAACTTTGAATTGCTCCAAGTTGTCATATATTAGTGAAAAATGTCTTAGGCTTCCCCAACTAAGATAGAGACTCATTTTCTGTAAACCTCGAGCATCCTTCAAGTAATTGGAAAACTCCTCACTTGAATCCTATCTTTCTTTTTTGAAAGCAAAGTCTCCTTTGCTCGAATAATACGTAACCTAGACTTCCCCTAAGCATTAAAAATCCTTACTCAAATGAATCACAATATGTATGAGTAGTAAGTAGATCAAAGTCAATCTTTAAAAGATACAATGCTTTCTACTTTTACACATACCATGATCATACAGTCACAACAACATAACACAATGTTGTTTTAAAACAAACTAAACCACCAACCCTAGATGAAGGACTAAGTGTTCTTTAAATAGGCAAAATGAGCAACCCTAGCTTCCATAACAGTTGCGCATTGAGCAATTGGTAAACTAAGACAAAAAGGAAACCACCAATAAGTAAAGTATTTTGCAGAATTAACATTTCATAGAATATTTCTTTTTAAAAACCCACAAATTGCAATGACATTTTTTTAAAACATTTAAAGTCATAAAATAAATATTGTCAATCTATTAAATTCTAACAGATAGGTTAACCTTGTTAGTATAAATAGTCAACTTTCAATTTTTAAGTTTTTTCTAATAATATTTTCACGTCCTTACTTTAATTAAGAATGTCTCATTTGGATGTGATCTAGATTTGTTCATGTCCTCTTCTTAATTTTGCTTCTTACATGCTTACCAACTTTTGTTTGGTTTGTTCGCAAACAACATTTTACTTATATGAGAGGTTCTCACTCTGATCCCATAAGTAATGCGACTTGGCATTGTGATTTTTGTTTATCTTGAACTGCTTTTGAGAGTAAAAACTATTCTCTTCAAAAAATCAACGAGAACCATTATTTTAGCATGTTTTATTCTCATTCACATTCATCTCCAAAAATTCTCAAGAGGTCATCCAATTTCATAAGATTGCCAAGCAAAGGACACTCAACTTCAAAGTTTTTCCTTCAAAGTTTTTATAGTTAAGCCACTAAAAAATAAGGTTCACCTTGTTGGAGTATAAATAATAACTTTCAATTTTTTTAAGTTTTTCTTAATTATATTTTCACATCCATATGATCTTCTTGATTTATTCATATCCTCTCCTAAACTTGGAACAACTAAAAAAATTTTAATATTCTTTTTACATTAGCTATTACAAACCAAATTTGATCAATCACTTTCACCAAAGGCTAATTTTACTTTAATAGTTAAGTATATATCCAACCCTCCATCTCTCTATATATAATATATATTTTTTTCTTTTTTGTGGAAAACCATCATTAGCCATCTATCATATTGATAGTAGCGTTTTTTTTTTCAAGATCAAGGGTCATGCTTCACTTGAAAGAAAAATTGATGTAAGTTCATATTGAATTATTAGTCAAAATTGCTTTAATTATAAATCATAAACACAACCCACATCATTTTGGTCACAATCTCCACATGGGTCAAGTTTTCATGAAACATCATCATAAAACTAAAGGAAATCATCTTTTTTTTCCATTGCATCTTTGGATGATGGGAGCTATATGACCAATAATTCTCCTACTTCATATTAAGAGTATAGAATAAGTTAATTTATATCGGTAAAAATGAACTCTTTTTGAAATTTTCAATCATGTATACTTAAATTTTGAAGTTAAATTAAAATTTGGTCCCCAAATTAAAAAGAGGGTTAAAACTTAATCGTGTAAAGTTAAAATTTAGTGCTTATAATTTGATAATACCTCATAAATAGGTTTTATGATTTGAAAAAACTCTTTCAATAATCTTTACCATACGTGAATTATTTATGAAGATTTAACCAATTATAGAGTCCAAATCTTAACTTCTTCAAAATGGTTGGAATTCAATTTATAATTGAAACTATTATTAAATTTTAGTTTAGCGGATAGATCCGAAAAATTTTAATATTTTGAGTTTGTTTGTATATATAAAAAGAAAGATCAACTTACAATTGTCTACCATAACGATTTTAATGATCTTTTCAACATTTTATATAGGAATTAAATGCAAAATTAATAGTCGAAGTGAGTTATCGATGTATATAATATACGTAAAATGAGATTTTGCTTACGGAAAGTTTGAAACTTTTAATATTTTTTCACACTTTACTAATCTTTTTTTAAGAAAAATTTACATAAATCAAAGAAAATAAAAAATAGAAATATTGTGTTTTTTTTCATCGTTGTTACTGGTTTCCTCAAGTTAAATAAGTTTTAAAATAGAAATATATATAAATATAATATAATATGCAAGTGGAAAATATTGCGTACTTTAAACTTTAAAAAAAATAAAATAAAATAAAAAACTTGGACGAAAATCTAAAATCGGTAAAAATTTGTTAATAATCCTAATTTCTTTCCATCAAGTTGTGCTTCCTGGATAATCAAGTTTTAAATTTTAATTAAATTTCATGATTAATAATATTTTAAAATAAAGTCAACTCATAAATGTCACCTTTTCATAGAAAACTAAAGTTTATATATTTTTTTAATCAAACTAACGTGTGTTGGGATCATCTATATTTTATAAATATGAATATTAAACATATGAAACAATATAGATATGAATATTAAATATGTAAACATTCATTGTCTTAAATAAATAATGTATGTATTTGAATATGATCATTAACATTTGAAGTTAAATATTCGTATTTTTCTTTCTTTCTTTTGCAAAGAGTCATATGTGTATTTGATTTGCTAACTTTGAATACATAAACAAAAATTAAATAAATATTTAATTAAATGTAAGAAGACAGTTAATGTAATTATAAATTAAATGTAGTATTATTTAATACAATTTCTATTAATTAATTATTTAATCACTTATAATAAAAAAAATAATCAACAAGTTGTTTTTTTAGATCTAGTAAAATGAATTAAAATATTTATCATAACAAAATATCACAACCTATTAAAATAAATAGATTGTGATAGACTATTATCTATGTCTATGTGTGTTAAGATAAACACACATATAGTAGTCAATCACGGTCTGTCACAAATAAATTATGATCGTTTGTTATATTTGTCACTACAAGAAAAAGTATATCTCCCGAAAGATAAACTTATAGGAATTATTCGAAAATGCACCAGGAAATGAACTCTTAATAAACAACACGTTGTCGGCAGCTTGATTGAGGTGACCATTTCCCGACGGTCTCCCGATATAGAGGACATCAAGAATTTGTGCCAACTTCCCACGCGTCTTTTTGCTTGTCAGAACTTCTTTTCATCATAAATTTTCAAAGGCCATTTAATTTTTCGATGATGTCACCCGTCAGGAGATGAGGCAAATTAAACGCTTGATGAGTTTCTTACACCGTTGGGAGTTTCTTGCATCACATCTTTCTCTTAACCATTCTCTCGATGGAAAGAGACGTGGAGATAGGATCTCTCAACGACGCTGTCGAGGGAAATTTCTTAAATTTATTTATTTATTTATTTATTATTTTTAAATACTCACAATAACTTAAAATTAAGGACAATATGAATGAATGAAAAACGATATCATATAAATAATGAAATTCCAACACAAAGTCGACATTTATAGTGTATATTTTGTTACAAAAACTAAAGAAAAAAAGTTCACATAATGGTCTATAAAGTGTTTTTGAATAGATAAATACATAAGGGAAGATGTCACCCCCATAAACCATCTCCATATGTCATCACCGAAAAACAGTCACTACAACGAATAGAGGATCCCCTGATGCATAAAAGCATCGGCATATATATCAAAATGCGTTGAAAAAGGATCTCTCGACGCATAAAGGAACGTCGGAAGAAATACGTCGACAAACGAATTTTCGATGCAAGGATGATGCACATCGGGAGTAAGAACTCTCGACACACTTAAGGATGGCATCAGTAGTTCTCAACTCCCGACATCCTTCAGATAACTAGCATTGGAAATTCGTCTCTCCCAATGTGAATCATTCTTGTGTCGAGAATTGGAAACATCTTTCGACGCCTTTGTGCATTGGGAGATTATGTTTTTTACTTTTCTTCAATTATTAACTTCATTTTTTTTAACCTGTGATAGTTTTTTTAGTTTCAATTTGATTAGTTTCAATTTGATTTAAATTCAATAAAATTTTCAAACAAAACAAACACAAAATTAATAAATACATTGAAATACAAATTTCTAATTTATAAAATTAGAACATATTTCATACAAAAGTGTCTTACAATAATGTTTGTTTGAAACAAAAATACATAAAAAAAGAAAAGCACATCATCTCTCATCGTAGAACGCCATCTTCGAACAAATCCACACTTACAGGCTACAATGACATGAAAGTAAAATACATTATTCAAACTTCAAAAAAACCAAAATGAATGTCAAAAACCAAAGCTTAGGAACTAACAATAATCAAACTTAATTTCAACATCATCACAAACCTATCATAACAACCTAGATAACTTTACAAAGTTTGCAACACACTTCAATCTTTAGGTTCAAATGTTGTAAAATTACCCTTCCCTCAACCCACAAGGCATACATACTTCAATCCTTAAAAGCTAGCTAACACTTCCGACAAACAAAACTACTAACAAACTAAAAACTACATTTCAACACAATTTCTAACCATTGGCACATAAAGAATTATTCAAGTTGTGATTTAAAGAATACCATACTTCAATCTCAAGTTCAAACTTCAATTTGCAACATTTCCTCCCTCCCCCAAACAAAAAAACGACGCATATTTCAATCTTAACAATCTCTAAAATTTTGCATCATCAATTCCTTGAAATCACCATGAATAAAACTAACAATTCATCAAACAAATTTTAGAATTAAAAAAGGGTTTTTAGGACAACTACTACAATCAAACAAATCTCAAAACAAAGTTTCCAATTCATCAAACAAAGTCTAACAAAGTAATTTTGGAAAATTTCAAAGAACAAATGGGGCATTTGGCGGGCAAGTTCAGAATCAAATGCTTGGAAATTAAATGTCTGTGGGCTTATTTGATGACGTGAATCTGATGTCTGGGTATTATAATTGTTTGTGTTTGGAGTGCAGGATTTGAAAATATGGATTTTCTTATGCCTGTGTTTGGGTGCTGATTTTGAATTCCTGGGTTTAATTATTTTATTTAGTTTTTTTTATTAATTGTACGTCCTAAAATTATTTTGTATCAGATTTTTAATTGATTTTTTTAATATTTTGTACTTCTAATTCATTTTTTGACTTTATTGATTTTAATGATAATAATGTAAAAACAATAAATTTTAATATTAGATGACAATAATTTTGATTACAGTTGCATTAACATCAATGATCTATGTAGGAATATTCACAAAATATGGTCTAAGTAAGAATATTATAAACCATTTACAAAATATTAAAAAAAAATCATGTAATCGGATGGAGTTTATGAAAGTTCTAGGTAAGCAACATTAAAAATGGTTTAATAGGTTTCAAAATAAGCATAACAAAAAAGGTCTTGTACAAGCGAAAGTCAAGTAGAATTACATTTAGCCATAGTTATGGTTGTCTTTCTATGACACACATGCAATGTATTTTAAACCATTTTTATCAAAAGAGGTCTAAATAAAAATGAATTTTTTTAAATAAAAAAAACACTTTTTCTTCAGTCAATCCAAATATGTCTTAAGTCTTCTATTTAAATTGACTAACAAAAAAAATGAAAAGTGTTATTAAACTAAAAATAAACCATGGTATGTATGTGACATATAATTACAATTTCCACAATGTTATCCATATATTAATATTTGATTTATATTTGAGGTCACAGTATATAGGTCATCAATTTTCAACTTGGAAAAATATAACAAAATAAAGAAAATATCTTAAAATGAAGTAAGGTTAATTTTAAATAAAGAATAGAAAAGAGATAATTAAAAAAATAATCTAATAACAATAGTTATAAAAATAAAAAATAAAAATAAAAAAACTCCAGAATAAAAGAAAATAGAAGAATGAAAAAATATGTATTTTAAAAAATATTATTGTGATTAAATTAAGACGTATATGGAATGACTCCGAAAAAAACTAAGTGTTTCAAAAATTCATTTTTATTAATTTTTTAAGGTTTGTAGTAGTTGCAAAACTGGTGGTTGAAAGTTCGTCGATCGAGTTTGTTAGAAATGACACATAGTGGTCGACAGATAATGATCACTAGGGGTGGTGTTTGGAGTTGGTCAATGAATTTTCTGGATTGAATTAGAAAAAAAAATGTAATCCATGGGTTTGAATAGTGTTTACTATTCAATCCCATAGGAAAGAGTGTAGGAAGCCATGGTGAAGACGGTCGTTGATCAATGGTGAAGATGATCGATGGTCGCTAATTTTAAGATGATTGGTTGGTCATCGACCATCATGGCAATTAGTTGTCAAGGGTTATGATTATTGATCATTGACCATCACTACAATCGCTTGTTAATAGGCATGAGATCAATAATTAACAATAATGATTGGTTGTCGTCGATCAAGATGTTCACCCCACAAAAGTAACGTCCACAAGCAATCAAAATGATTGATCACCAACGATCAAGACGATTGATAATCAACGGTCAAGACGATTAGGAGTCGACAATCAAGATGATCTAAAGTTGACGATTAAAACGATCGGTTGTTGTGTCGACCAGTCATGATCGATCATCGTGGTTGATTGTGAAGTGGCTAACAATTATTGCCAACGAACATTGGTAAGATGTTGAAGTAAAAAAATTTCTAAAACATATGACATTCAATAATAATAAAAAGAAAAAATATATTCCAAACTCATTGGTTTAGAATCTTAAATCCCAAGAATTTTATTCCAAGTGGACAAACAAGGATTTGACTTCAAATGTCAAACCCCCCTAATTCCAAACCTATGGGCTAAACACCCCCCAAGAGATTTTAGGAAAAAATTTAAAATATACCTAAATAAATTCAAAGAACAAGAAGATAGGATAGACCAAGCGACGAGCAGCAGCGGTGGTCAGGGTTTCCGATCTGCGCAGGGCAACAGCAGCAGTGCAATTTTCATTTTCTCCTTCTTCTCCTTCGTTTAGATCTGAGATTTTTAAAGAGAAACTTTCTATGCATCCCGATAAGTATCAGGTGTTCCCCCATACTCCTGACCCGTTTAGTAACGCATCGAGAGTACCCTTCTATCTCTTGACACGTACATGCTTATGCATCGGGAGATAGTAGGGTACTCCTGATGCCATTGATCATTCTGTCGAGAATTTATATTTACTGTCGACACAAAACGTTACACGTCGAGAGAGACACTATATATCAATGCTCCTTTTAATCATCATCTTCCGACACCCTTTCTCCAGAACGTATAAATAAGCATCGGGATATGCAAAATTTTCTGTAATGAGTTTACCTACAATCACTTTTAAATAAAGCACATATTACAACTTTCTAAACATTTAACATTCCAACTTTACAGACAAGAATCGCATTCAACTTTCCAAAACAAGTTAAACAAAGACAAACACACAAAACACTTAATGCTAAAAAATGGGTAGAAAAAAATACTAGGTTGAACCTAAACACACACACAAAACACAAACGAAACTAAAAAACATGTAACACTAAGCTTATCCCACCCCTTCACTACATTTTCACTCATCCAACCTTGAGACAACTTTAAAACCCACCCATCAACACAACGAATAAGCAAGAACTTCAACATAACACTTAAAGGATAAAAAAAAACGAGTAAAAAAAAGTACTAGTTTCAAACCAAACATTAAAAAGGAAAAACAAACTCAAACGAAATTAAAATATATATATATGAATTTAACATTGTACTATATCTACAAATACTTTAAAACTTATTAATTGCTATATGTACAGGAGCCTAAATATAGTTAGTAAAATGAACTAAAATATTTATCATAACAAAATAGCACAATCTATCTAAAACAAGTAGACTACCTCGATAGACTATTATCTGTCTATTTGTATCTAGATAAGCACACATATAGTAGTCAATCAAAATTTGTCACAAATATATTGTGATAGTTTGTTATATTTGTTACTACAAGAAAAAGTATATCTCCCGATATATAAACTTGCGAGAATATTAAAAAATGTGTCAGGAAATGAACTCTCAATCAACAACATGTTGTTGGCAACTTGATTGGGAAAAACTCCTCGGGGTGACCATTTCCCGATGGTCTCCTGATATAGAAGCCATCAAGAATTTTGTGCCAACTCCCCATGTGTATCTTTTTGCTGGTCGAGACCTTTTTCATTACAAATTTTCAAAAGCCATTTAATTTTTTGATGGCATCACCTATTAGGAGATTGGGCAAACGCTCGACAAGTTTCTTATGCCATTGGGAGTTTCTTGCATCACATCTTTCTCTTAGCAATTCTTCCAATGGAAAGAGGCGTGGAGATAGGAACTCCTAACGACGTCGTTGGGAGAAATTTCTTCAATTTTATTTATTTATTTATTATTATTTTAAATACTCACATGAATAACCTAAGATTAAGGACAATATTAATCAAATCAAATGATATCATATAAATAAAGAAATTCTAACACAAAGTTGGCATTTTATAGTGTATATTTTGTTACAAAAGTTAAAAGAAAAAAATCCACATAATAATGGTCTATAAAGTGCTTTTGAATAGATAAATACATAAGAGAAGATGTCACTTCCAAAAATCATCTCCATACGTCATCTCCGAAAAATAGTTTACCTACAATCACTTTAAATAAATGACATTGTAACAACATTCAGAACATCTTATGTAACATTCCAACTAAATGGACATGAACCTCATTCTCGACTTTTCAAAACAAGTTAAACAAAGACAAGTTAAGAAAAAACTTCAACACAACACTTATGCTAAGAGAGAAGTAGAAAAGTACAAGAAAAGAAAAGAAAAAAAAAAAACTCAAACGAAACTAAAAAGCATGCAACTCTGAGCTGAGCCCACTCTTTCACTGCATTTTCACTCATCCAACCTTCCAATTAGGGGGATCCATTAAGTGGCTACGGGGACACTACATGATCGATTTTTGTATTTTAATATTAATTTTAAAATGTTAGATTACAATATATATTAAATTTAGCTCCATTTTGTCTAATTTCTGCTTCTGTAGTAATTGTGCCCCTCCATTCCACCTTTGGAAGGGTTGTGAGTTCAAATCTCGTCTTCTACAATTATTTTTACGAAATAGTTTTTATTCTAAATATCAATAATTTTCTTTTCTCAAATATTAAATTTTTTCATAAATTGTCACGAAATAGTTTTTATTTCAAACATAAAAAATTTTCTTTCCTTAAATTTCTCAAATATCAATAATTTTCTTTTTTCAAATATCAAATTTCTTTCTAAATTTCAATGATTTCCTAAAAGGAAGATAATTTGATTTCCTAAAAGGAAGATAATTTTTTAAAAAGAGGAAAAAAAATTATTTAAGATAAAACCCTAACTTATTTCCTAGCCCTCATTTGTTATCTAACAAACATTTTTTAAAAAAAAATGAATAAAGTCGGTGATCCAAACTTCCACTCTCTCAACAACATTCCATGCAAAAGGTATTAATCTTTCTTTTTTCTTTTCTTTTTTGATGATAATTTTAAATTCACATATTTGCATTACAAAAAATCATGTGAAAATTGTCGGTATTTTCTTTATTGCTACAAATGTAGTGAATGTTATCGAAGCATCAGTGAAACGTCGTGATATTTTTTTAGTTTGTTTATTATATAGTGCACGGTATTCCAATATAAAATTTCTGGATCCGTCACTGCAACCTTCTATAGCCTAAACAAATCAAAACAAATGAGGCAACTTTTAAACCCACCCATCAACCCAACAAATAAGCAAGAACTTCAACATAACACTTATGTATAAAAAACGAGTAAAAAAGTACTAGTTTCAAACCAAACATAAAATAAAAAGAAAAAAAACTCAAACGAAATTTAAAAAATATAAGAATTTTAAAATTTTCATAAATAATAATATGTTGATATTTAAAAGGCGAACTTTTATTGAATAAACAAGATATTAAATATTCATCTAAAATCTCATGACAAAACTATGTTTGGCACTTGGTGTGCTTTTAAAATCTCAACACTCTCTGGGAC
>JBBPDI010091615.1:0-27928 GCA_037974545.1 Cucumis variabilis | reverse complement strand
TTGATGACTCATGTTTCTACAATCCTTACAAGGGCACATTATCAAATCCACATTCGTTGTATCCTTTTTTACTTTCTATACATAAACTCCCATGCTCCTTTCATATACTCGTTTGTGGCTCTAAAAAAAGATTTAGATGTTCATCATTTAAAAATTGAAAACTACTTCTTATTATTGGTATTCTAATAAATTATTACATTGTTGTACTTGTCCAAATGTACCTACTCTTTATTGAACATTCTTTCTCCAAACACTATGTATAAAGGTTTGGCTTCGTATAACTTGCCACTAAGAGTTGTCACGAATTGCATTTGCAACCACTAAAGAAGCACTTCTAAAACCTATAAAAATCTTCAAATGTATCAATATCTCTTTGAAACTAAATAGCTAAATTGACTTGAACATGAAAGTCACAAGAATAGTTAAGGAGAGCAAAACTTACCTGGGCACTCCTTGCCTCTTGTGTGTATGTGTAAAGAACTCCTCAAATGTGTGCATAGATATGTATATATTAAAAAAAAAAAAAGATGATTCTCATTTTGGTAGAGTTCTGGCTTTGTCTAGGTTCAATGCCTCACTTTACCTAAGGCTATGTTAGGATTTTCCACCTGAAACTCTGTAAAACCCAACAAAGATAGAAACAGAAGCAACACTATGTGGAAATATATTGATATTCAAAGATAATGTTCACAAATAAATCAAGTGTAATAAAAGAATATAAGACAATATGCAAGAAGACAATGAAAAAAAAAACAAGGAGTTGCATACATAGAATACATATTAGCAAAACAGTCACATTTAATGAAACTATAATGTCTTAGTGATACATGCCATATACTTTTTGCCATCTCTAAAGACCAAGAAAGTACAGAATAGTACGCCATGGACAAATAATGCTCATTCATAAAAAAGGTGATAGCATTAAATAATACACATGCAGAATCTATAAAACAACCTGTTTGTTATAACTATCAGTAAGAGATGAATTTTCAACAGCTAAGGACTCTGCTAAAGTCCTTGAAGCCTCCAAATCTGTTTGTAACGAGGATTTCTCTTGCGTCAAGTCTTCACTAAAGAAGAAGAAAATTGAAGACTTTAATGGAATATAATGTTCAAGACAAGAAAAAAAAATTCAATCGAAGGGCACATTGTCAATGTGTCATTTTCTCAATGTGGTAATGATAAAAATTAGACAATGGAAAAAACATTTCCCAAGAAGCACAAAAAGGTATCCAATTCATCATTCATTCAAACAACATTAACTCTTGCCAAAATATTCAGTTTTATAGATTATGGAGTCAAATAAATTCTAACAATAACATACACCTTCGGTTATCTATTATGCAATATTTCAAGTAAGAACTCTTCAATAAGCTTTTGGAGATTTCAAATTAATCCTGTTTTCCTTTTTATATAGGGCTAAGGCTAAACAATATAAATCGTGCTATATATTATGCAAAGTCCATGGAAAAACTCAACAACAAAGAATATTATTCGAATGTTATTTTCAAAATCAATCAAACTTCAAGTAGGACAGTAATATGACTAGACGTGCAAGATGACCCTTCTAGAATAACATGAGATTAGTGATAGAGTGAAGGAAATGAGATTATTTGCTCCTTGAGTAAAGATACACGATAACTCAAACTTTAAATTTTTAAGTTTATGTAACTCACTTGGAATAAGTTTCACTCTTTTTTGTCACATCTTGAATGAAGTTATTTGTCTTAATAATAATGGTTTGAGAGAGAGTACTCAATTTTACATAAACATTAAAAATAATTGGTTCTAACAGGAAAATAATGGGAAAAACTTAGTACTCTGAGAATTATAGTCGATTAAATATTTAATTGTAAAGTATAAGTACATAATTTTCTCAACTCATCAACTTTTCCAGATGCAAAAGCTGTAGAAAGGGTTCAGACAAAACCCATCTCCATTTCGATTGTAACTACAAGAACACAGTAAATACCTTTTAGTTTTTTATGAACCGACTCAAATGAAAATTTGGAATGAACATTTACATAATCTTTCCTGGCATATATAGGTCATTATGGTGACTTTACATATTAGATGAACAAATTCCACACTTAATGACTAAACCAAATATAGAAGTACCTGTTCCAGAGCAAATTTTGCTTGGATGAATAAAATCTCCATTACTATTGAGATACAAAGAGGAGAAGACATCAAAAGCCCATACTATCAAAGGATGATAACAAACAACAAACATAAACAATGTTATTGGAATAATAGAAGAAACACATATATGATGTACCAAATATATAGAAGTAACTCAAGTGTGCATAAACTAACAAAATGGAAACTCTAGCAAAACAGAGCAACAAAGAAAACCTTTCGTATTGAGGTAAATCTTAATACAACTGGACTCAAGACAAGAAAATAACTTAGAATCATAAAAGGAGACCTTTCTAAAAATGATTGATTTTAATCATTTCTACATTAAGAATGAAATTAAATGGTAACTCTGAACCATGCAATGACGAAAAACATACATACAAGCAAAATTACTTTCTCAAAGATGTTGAAGAAATACCTTGAAATAGATTGAAGTCAAGTTTCCCCCTTTTTACTTCAATTTTCAGTAATCCAAGTCCCTTTCCCCCTAACCAAAGAATTTTATCAAATTAGTTGGCTTGAGATGGATGGATTTGGAAAAAAAATAGATTCTTCTTTTTTTCCTACAACATTGAATAAACAACTGGACAAAGAGTGCAAAGAAAAAAAAAAACAAGAACATCAATAAATGAAAGATATACAACTCAAGAACTTAAGAGCATTCTCAAAGGTGAGGTGCAGAGGGGGAACTCAATAACTATACTAAAACAAACAAGTCAATAAAAGGAAACTTGTAACTCACGAACTATATATGGATGCCAAGAAAGCAACAAACTACTTTGACTTTGAAAACCATCATAAAAGTGACTAAGTAACATTTAGACTCTCAAAATTTCCTAAAAAAGTTTCAAAACGTTACACAAATTATTCTCGCTCTTGATACCACTGAAAAATCCTACCTACAAACAAGTCAAAATAAATAATAGGGTTAATGCATAAATTCTATTGAAAAATATGAACTCAATATAAGTTTGGATCAATGAATAGCCTACATGCTTTTAGGAACTTCAATCCTCACATACTCTATTGCTCCTACAAGGACCTAAACTTGATCTCCACCTAAAGATCATCAACATTTAAGCACATGGTAATATAAAATGCTTAAATCCTAATCACAAATTGTAATGATCCTAAGGCAATTACCTTAAAGATAAATAACAATTTCTTGAAAAGAGAAAAACTAAACTTTTATTAAAATACCATGAAATCATGCTGCAGATGGTTTTACAAGTTTTAAAGATAATAAAAATAAATAGATACGACTGTTTAAGCTAAAAACACTAAAAACGAACAATGAAAAGCAAAAAAAAACTGAGTTCACATAGGCATGTCACGGGCCTTTTCTGTCACTCACCAGCTTTCATTACAAGAATTAAAGTCTTCCCCAACGCTGTAACACGTCACCAAAAACCCTTATCAACGCCACAGAAGGTTACCGCGATGTCGGCAGGCACATCGCAGAAATCCCATCGGGGATACTTTCTGCGACGCAACTCACGCCAACGATGGGAAAATTTCTCCGGCACACACGTCATTCCATTACATAAGGCTACCATGACCTCACATCGTCGAAGGATTTTGCAACGCAGATGTTGCGAAAGGCTTCCACGACGTGACGTAGCAGAAACCTTTTGCGATGCAGACATTGCGGTAGCCTTCTGCGTTGTTGCATTGCAGAAGGTTTCTATGACGTCACGCTACGAAAGGCTTCTGCGACGTCTGCATCAGGGAAGGTGATTTATTATTTTTTTTATTATATTTATTTTGTCTTTTTTTGTCTTTTATTATTATCTTTTTATTTTTTTTATTATCTTTTTATTTTTTTTACTAAGGTCCGACGTAGTAAAATTTGTAGTAAAATGATTAAAATGAAAAATATTTTCACATTACAAAATGATACATGAAATATGTTCAATACAAAAAAACAATTACATAATTTAAAACATTACATTAAAAAAAAACTTGAAAGCTAATGCTCTAGTGCACTGTAGTACTTTGCCAAACCTACAAATGACATAAAAGTATAGTTATATTATCACATATGCAAAATTAAAGAAAATAAATATTAAAAAGTGTGTACCCAAGTGATCACGAGCCTCTCTGTGCCCGACTCATCTCCTTGAGCATCTTCTTCATCTCCTCCATTTGTTGTGCATGGTCTGCCATTTGTCGACCTCACTCCGTCATTTGTCGATCTCCTTCCTCCATTTGTCGATCTCGCTCCTCCTCCCTCAGACGTTGTTCTTGGAGTATTTGGCTAGCATTTTCAAGGCTCGTCCTTAGTTCGCTAACCTCTGCTATGTGTGCCTGGTAGTCATACATATTGGAAGCAGATGAAGCGAAAGTCCTAGATTGGGTTTTGGGCCCGAACCAAGACCTTTTGAGTAGCCCAATCGTCTACCCAAAACTATCTCGCATATCTCGTCCTCAGTTAATGGTTGAGAACCCTATGGGATGAGCTAAGACTGAAGTTCCACCATTTGAAACTACACAATAGAAGCTTGTAAGTTTGAAAGATGATCAGATTTTAAAATAAAGTATAAAAAGTTTAATCAAACATAAAGTTTTCTAAAAATTACAAAAGCATCCTCTGCTGCTGGTGAAATAAACTTGTCACTACTACTGGCTTACGTTTCTCTGAATAACTCGACACAATCCACTAGACGACCGTGTAGTTCAGTGAGCTCTATTTATCTCTGAAGAAACGACTTTGTGTTGCTCCTATGGTTGTAAGGTTGTCGCGTCCTAACAGCCTTGCACATATTTAATTGCTCCTACATTCCAAAAATGATGATGATCAAAACGTGATACTTTTAAATAAATAAAATAAATAAATTTTAATTTATTTCAACATAAAAGTATATAAATTACCTGAAACTGTCGAGTGATGTAGTGGTCATAGAGAAAGTGTCAATCTTCCACCCAATTGACCAATCTTGGGGGGGTGGCTTTGCTCGTGCTTGTTCAGGGTCGCTAAATTTCTTAAAATGTCAATAGTTACTTGCCCTGACTTCCTTCCACATGGTGAGCATTTGATGCTCAAAAATAGATTAAAGTCCTGGATTGTTTAGATCAAACAAGAAAAATTGCTACAAAAGAAATAGATTTCAAGTCAATATAGCTTTTATAGGGAATAAAAACATATATAAACTTTTATAAATGTACAAACTTACCATTAGGCCGCCCTTAATGATCTCAATGCACTCGGGTGGTACATCTGCCAACTTCAGAGTTTGAATAGGAAATGTGTCTCATGTCAACACACTGATTGTGCAACTGAAACGAGGTGCGTGTGTCGAGACAGGTCTATTCCATCCAAGGGGTATGGAAATGGGAATTCTTACATTCTGTTGTATATACCACTCGACATCTATGTTTCGAAAATGTCATTGTACTCTACTTGCAGTGGGAGTGGGAGCCGGATGAGAGGGATCTATTGAAAATGATTGTTATTAGATACATCAAGCACAACTTAACGACATGATCAGTTAAGAGAAATTGTATTAAATATGCTGGTTATTACGAACCTGAAGAGTCATCTACTGACAACGAACCACCTGCGTTATCCAATGCGTCTAGATTAAGGAAATAGTCTTGCTCATGCGTATTACTCATAAAATTAGATTGCATTTCTGCAAACATAAAAATAAACAAACATTAAACAAACATGAGTATCACAACGTAAATAATGTATAGAAAAATGACTAAATATGTGTATACATTAAAAAAACATTGTTATTCATCATCGCTTGACCTGCTTTGATGTAATGATTGCTCATCATCTTCATCTTTTACGAAATTTCCCACGACATAAATAACATTTGGTCTTTCCACTATTGTAAGATCAACTTCAGTCCTACACAGAGTGTCATCCTTAATGACGTGTTCATCTACACGATGTTTAACAATGATTTCAAGTACAATTAGTTGATCATTCTCGATATCTCCACTTCTAACACATTCCATACACATTTATTTTGCACCGCTTGAACAATTTTTCAATTGATACCATTTTTAGGATCCTCGAGGTAGAACACCAAATCTGCCTAGGTTACAAGAATCACGGGTTCCTCAGTGAACCAAAAACAGAACATATTTATTGATTTGTAGCCTAGTTCCTCATGCGTCCTATGATTTTTGTTTTTGTCTGTGTTAAACCATCAACACTTGAATAGCCAAGCACGTCATCCAAATGGATATTGAATGTGCAACACTTCGTCCAAAACACCATAAAAATTATTGTTGGCACTACCTCCACTACCTTCCCCCAATTACTATGACTCCACTATTTTGTGTTGTACGTCAGAAATCACGCTCCAACGTGTGAAATCATACGCCCGCTTACAATGCATCTACTGTAAAAGCAGACATCAAGTGATGGTCTCATTGCGAGTGAAAATAAATCTTGAGAAATGCTTGAATTGTCACGCATTTCTGCCATAACCTAAAATTGGTGTATCATAAAAGTATTTATATGTATAAAATATGTATAAAATATAAATTCTCGAAGTCACTTACTCAAAATACTTGAGCTTTGAATCAATCGAAAAATGCTCATTGGTGTCTTTTAAACAGTTTAGAAAAGCTTTCACCTCCACGACGTATCAAAAGCACGTGTTTCCTAAAGTACACAATTGTGAGTTTGTGTGTCAACGAGGTATAAAACCCTAAAATATATATTTTTGTCAAATGAATATGTGAATTGATCAAGGTATAGAAATGTGTACTTCTGGTACTCAGTTATTTTATCCACGTTTCTGAGGATGTACCAATAAAAGAGTCGTTTCTCTTCTTGTGATATACTTCATAAATATGACGCTTCCAATGGTCGTACCTTCTGAACGGATACTTCAAACTCACCAATGACCTCATCCTCTTCAATGTTATCGTTATTTTGATCATCTGTAGTGAATTGGGTCTCAATCCTGTTCAGATACCATGAACAGAAAATATTTGATTCATTCATAAGATATCCTTTTGCAATAGACTCCTCAGGACGTGTTTTGTTATGAACATATTGTTTTAGTTTGTGGAGACGTCTTTCAATGGGATACATCCAATTGTAAGAAATCAGATCAGTAACCTTCGTCTTATATGGCAATTGAACTGCAAGGTCATGACGCTGAAAAAAGAAAGTGAAAATATTCTTTCCAAATTGCACAATATAATTATAATATATGATTGCAATCTGTCTAAATCATTTATTCTTATCGTCCTGGAGCACTATCACAAAAAAAAACTACACAGTTCAGTAATTGCAGTGTACACAGTTTTTTAAAAAAATTGCTCTAACATCGATTGGAAGAAGTCGGTGTAGCAGTACATGACAGTGGTGTGTTTTGGGAGCTGATATTTTCTCCCTTTTTTCATTCATGCATCATCAAATATTAGAAACGAATCTGTCGAAAAAATTAACTATTTTCAAGAACTTACAGAACTCAATCCACTCGCTGCTAGTCAAGGTATAGCTCGCATGTGGTTTCACCAATCGATTACCCACTTCTACCAAATGAAAATCCTTTCTTGTTTTCAAATCTTGTAAATCCAACCAGGCATTCGTTGTATCTTTTGTTTTTCCTTCAATATTCAACAATGTACCGACCAAGTTGTTACAAACATTCTTTTCAATGTGCATTACATCAAGTTTGTGACGAATAAGTAGTCTTAACCAATAATAAAGATTGAAAAAAATACTTTGTTTAGTCCAATTAAGAACTCTTTTTCTTTTTCTATCTTTTAACGAAGGATGCTTACTCATTATTTGAAACTCCAAAGAATCTAGTTGTTCCATATTTCTTGGCCATTTATTACAACTGGAGGTAGTTTACGCTCTACCTTTCCATCATAGATTCTACTTCTACGTCAAACATGGTTGTCTAAAAGATACCATCAATGTCTCATGTATGCTATTTTTTCACGTATTCCAAACGATAATCTATCCCATATGCAAATAGAACATGTTTGATATCCTTTTATACTCCAATTGGATAGATCACCATATACTGAAAAATCATTAATTGTCCACAACAAGGTTGCATACAATTGAAAATATTGATTCGTCAAACAGTCATACATACCCACACAAAACGTCCATAGATTTTTTAGATTCTCAAGTAATGGCTGTAGTAAACATTAATTTCTCTGTCAGAAGATTTAGGACTGGGAAAGAGCAATGATATGAAGAACTTTGACTCTTTCATGCATTTCCATGGTGGCAAATTATACGAAATTAACACCACATGCCACATACTGTATGAGGTACTCATATGACAAAACATATTGAATCCATCTGAAGTTAACCCCAAACAAACATTTTGGGGCTCTAACGCAAAATCAGGAAATTTACAATCAAAGTGCTTCCATTCCTGTGCATCGGTTGGATGTCTCAACACATCCTCTGTTTTCACTAGTTTATCCTTATACCATCGCATGTCTGTCGGACTTTCTTGTGATACAAACAATCATTGTAATTGTAACACCCTAAAACTGTTAAATTAATTTTAAATTTTATTATATTTAATTTTGGGTGTTAATTTTGATAAATTGTTTGAGATTGTGGAAATTAAGTATTTTGGAAGGTTATGTAATTAACTCTTAAAAATTGGAATTATATTGTTAAAGTTTTGATTTTTGGGTTGATTGATATTGGTGAATTAAGTTGGTAAAGTTGAGAGTATATGGGTAATTATTTTTATGGATGTATATTAAGTTATGGAGGAATGAGAATAATTATATTATAGGATAATATAATTTTTAAGAAAAAAATGTATCATATTTTTGGAAAAGGAAAAAAAAAAAGATGAAAAGTTGGATTTGATGGGTTAAGTTATTGAGGAGAGAGGAAAGGTTGATTGTTAGTGTTAAAAAAGTAAAAAGGGAAATGAATTAAATTAAAAGATATAATAATAATAATTATTATTATTATTATTAATAATATTATTATTATTATTAAATAAGGCCATCTCATAAAACTTGAATGCACTATTCACCTTCCTTCTCCACTTTTCTTCTTCTCCTTCATGCCATACCCTAGCCGCCACCCTTTACTGTGCATCTACGGCAGCCACGAGCCTTACAACCAACGAAATTCCTTTGCATGACGTCGAACGTCCGGATGAAGCTGAGACGTTCTGAGCAACGCATCTCAGCCGTCTGTGTGCCAGTCAATCTTCGTCAGTCGTCTGCATTACGTGCTTCATGGTTGCAAGTCGAGCGTCCACAGTACTTCTCCATTGACTTCGAGTCCAAGCCGCATCTCCCCAGGTGAGACACCATCCAAGCCGTTGACGCCTTCGTTCGCGTGCAAGTCGAGCCTTACCAATCGAGCAAAAATTTTTCCCTAGCTGCACGAGTGGAGCCAAGTTGTGTCCTTTTTGGTTAGCCAAGCCACTAGTTGAGCTAGTTGTTGGTGTGGTAAGTTTGTGTTGGGTTTGGTACACCCAAATTAAATATTTGGGATCGTAAATGAAAATATATTTGGAATAAGTTGATTTATGTTTTCTTGAAGGTTCAACTGTAAATTGAGGAGTTGATGCTGTGAAACTTTTCCATTCAAGGTTGTGTTGGACTCAACCTTAATCTTGGGTAAGTTGGATAAGTTGGGTTACCTAATTAAACAGTAGGGTGATAGTTGACAAAATTATTGATTTTAATTTTGTTAAATGTTTAGGACTGAGTATTGGAAGAATCTGGCTGTCAACCAGGAATTATTTTTTTTTTTTTAGCAAATCTCCAGGTAAGAGATTTTCCTCTTAGGCTCTACTTCGAATGTATGTTTGTATTACTGTATTGCTCAGTAGTAAGGGAGACATAGTATGATCGAAGGTATATTATGATTATTGGAGATGACCTTAAAAATGGTTACTCCGGTAACCATAGAATGACCAAACTGCAATATGAATGAAGCATGCTATGAGTAAATGTGCTATCTTTGAGTAGTGTATAACTGAGTTAGGATATTGATAATATGATATATATGTATAGGCTATCGTGTTTTGTTAATTTCACCTGATAGAGTCATACCATATGGGTGTTCCTTGCATTCACCACCTATGTATGCATGTGTGGCTAGTTTGAGGTGTGATTCGACGAAGTCACATCAGCCCGACTCTCCTTTAGGGTGATCCCTTTGGGTTTACCGAGAGCCCAGATGTGTCCATTGAGACCACTGGATAGCGTGCATTTGGGAGCACAATCGTAAGAGGTACTTTATTATAGGACTCTAACGAGATCTTAACAAATACATAGCGAGACTAATAGTGGATCCCTTACTGGGTATAAATTTATATTCAATCTTTTACATGTTTTAGTTTTACAGGTAAGGGTAAAGGTAAAGGCAAGTTGGCGAATGACAAGAAGTGACCATGGTTCACCATAGGAAATAGTTCCTGTTTTCTTTGGCAGTTAGCAACAATTTATATTTAGAAACTTTTTTAGAAACTCATGCTTATTTCAAGTATTTTCCTTATTTTCTTTTTGGGCCCAAACTAAAATTTTAATTAGCTATTTATTTAATTATTTCATTTTCTCTTTATATATGTTTTACTATTTCTTCAGCTAAAATTTTTGAAATATTTCATAAAATATTAGTACTTTCTGGTTTCTAAAAATAAAAAGTCTGTATTTAGTTATATGGTAATAACTTCAACATAGTAAGAGAGTTGGGTCATTATAGTAATCTTGGCACCAATGGAAAGTAACACAATACCTTTTGTGAAATTTTATTTCTTGATCTGTTGAAATTAATATTGTATCGAGGCTCACCACAAGTCGGACATTGTTGCAAGTCCTCGAACTCCTTCTAGAATAATATACAGTCATACTTACAAGCATGAATAGTCTTGTACCCTAGGTCCAAATCACGCAATTTTCCTTTGGCTTCATAGAATGAACTAGGGATGTTAGTACTACACATTGGAAACACACGTTTTATTAACTTTAACATCACATCGAAAGACTTGTTGCTCCAACCATTGAGAACCTTCATGTGCATCATTTTAACCAAAAAGTTTAGTGACAAAAATTCTGAACGACTGGGGTATAGCTCACAACTTGCTTGATTTAGTAACTCCTTAAATACGTTGTTTGTTATGCCTTCTTCTAAATCTAAACCTTCCTCCATCTCTTCTACTTTTTCAATACCAGCTTGTAAATCATACAACATATCCAACATTTCATTTTCTTTAGTAACTGGGTTACTGCTACTTCCTACATCAACTATTGGGCTACTGCTAGTTTCTTCATCAACTATTGGGTAACTACTACTCGTTCCTTCATCAAATTTTTGAATACCTATGAGTTCACGGACTCTTTATGATACACCCAATTTATATAGGAGGATGCTATTCTAGTGGTTAATAGATGTCGCCTCACACTCTCTAAGGAGTCCCAGTTTGAATTCATGCATTTCTTGCATGGACACCTTATTTTTTCGTAATTATTTGTGTTATGTTTTACAACCTCTAAAAACTGAAAAACTCCTTCTCTGTACTCAACAGAAAACCTATCCCTAATTTTCATCCAACTCTAATCCATCTCGTTAAAAGGCCTAACAAATAAATATGTTATATTAGTTTTATATATATTCCATTTTAGTTAGGCTAGCTATTTAACATTTTTAAAAATTTAAATACAATTTGAATGTGAAATTCATATTTAATATCAAATTCAATATTGAATTCGAAAAAGACCCCTCAATCTCAAATTTACTAAACCCTAAAATATTGTTCAATATAATATATTCAAATTTAATCTAAATTCATACATTTTCCTAAATTCATACATTATTTAAATTTTGTATAATTTTCTAATTACTACAAAAAAAAATATACATACATATATATATACACACTAAAATATACATATATATACATTACACATTACATATACATACACCTTAAACTATAAACATTAAATAAACACATAACACATACACATTAAATTATACCTACATATACATATACATTACTATACGTACACATACATATACATACACCGTAAACATATACACATTAAACATACACATAACACATACACATTAAACTATACCTGAATATACATAGAAGTTTACACATTACATATACATACACCCTAAACATATACACATTAAACTATATCTACATATACATATACATTACACATTACACATTACATATACACACCGTAAACATATATATACATACACATATATATACACACACATACATATACATACACTTTACACATAAATTCTAAAAGAAAAAAAGAAAAAAAGAAAATGACCTAAAGGGACGGCGGCGGTAAGCGGTGACGACGACGGTAGCAGCGACAACAGCAATGACAATGACAAGGAGGCCAAATCTTCTTCTCTCCCTCTCCCTCTTGATTTTTCTTCTTCTTCTGTGAGATTGTGATCAATAGATTCTGTGTAAAAATAGACAATATTTTCCTCGACGTATTCGAGAACGTCAAGGAAGGGAACTTTCTATTACGTCCACAACATATGCGTTGCGAAAAGTTAAAATATTGATTATTTTATTGTCACGTTTCGCGATGCCATTTCCACCACGTTGAGGATTATGGTCACTTTCCGCGACGTCAACTACTACACGTCGTAGAGTTGAATCTTGAATTTATTATTTCAACTTTCTATGACGTATGTTAGAGAGACATCGCAGAAAGTCAAAATGTGTCGTTTCAAATTTAACTTTTCACGACGTCTCTTTGACATACATTGTGAAAAGTTTAAATAATAAATTATATATCCAACTTTCCGCGACGTATAGTACTTGACGTTGTGGAAAGTGCCAATAAAATAATCACTATTGGCACTTTCAGCGACGCGGGTGTTGCTGACATTGCAGAAAGACGACTTTTTGTGACGTCTCCCAGACATACGTCGCAAAAATTTGAAATAATAAATCCAATATTCCACTTTCTGCGACATGTAGTCGTTGACGTCGCAAAAAGTTATAATAAAATAATCAATATTTTCACTTACCACGACGCTTGGGTAGTTAACATTGTCGAAACTCCCCTTTTAAATGAAATGTTTTTACTTTCTATGGTGTCTCTCAGACACGTTGTGGAAAATTGAAACAACAAATTTAATATTCCACTTTCCGTGACATCTCACTAACAGACGTCACGGAAAGTTAAATTATCAAATTTCATTTTACACTTACCGCGACATGATGTTCTTGAACGTTGTGAAATAACTCTTTTAGTGACGTGTTGTTGGACACGTCGGTAAAAGGTGATCAACATTGATGTTGCTTTTATCGACGTCGACGTTTTTGGCATCGCGATTTGTCCGATTTCTTGTAGTGTTTCCTCTACCCTTACCTTTGCCTGAAATATTAATCATAGAAAATGTTGAGTATTAACATATACTCAGTAAGAGACCACTACTAGTCCCGCTAGGTTTTTATTGACTTCCCATTAGAATTCTGTGAGGAGGTATAAAAAACTATCGTGCTCTTAAATACACGCAATCTAGTAAACCATTACGAACACTCTCATCTGTCGGTGAATCCAAAGAAACACCTATGATGTTGGGCTGTAAGTGAACCCGTCAAACCACTCATACTCATGTTCATGACATAGTGGTGGTCCCGTCAAACGCACAGTCATAAATCTGTTAAAGGTGGTGATCACAAGGGATACCGATGTAAGTGTAACTCTAATAGACAAAGTTGATAGAACACCATACTTAATAGCATGTAGCAACATCATAAACACCAAAACATGGCATGAATATCAATCATAACGTTCTTAATCATGTGATTAATATATCATGCAGAATCATCAACATAAGCATATCAGTCGTCATTAACATCATCATATTATGCATTTTAGCTACCATCAATCCATAACAGTAAATACATGCAAGATCTTAAATTCATGTTCGAAGGTTCAGTAGTAGAATACCTTACCTAAGAGATTAGCCAAACAAAATACAGTCTGGTTGATAGTAAAAATTCTCCAACTAATTCGATCTCAAAATTGAGGTTGAAACCAATTCAACCTTGATGAGAAAAATTCATCATTTAAAATATCAAGATTTGCCAAAAGAACCTTCCAAAGACATGCAACCAAAATCAATTCTAATAATAACTTAATTTACAGTCTCAATTAATAAACATTTAATGAGTATTAAAATTTCACAATAAATATCCAAAACATTTACCTAAGTCACAAATTTTAACCAAAATTGGTGAGGTAGAGACCAAGGATTTTCTTAGTGAAGACGATGAAGAAGATTTTTTTTTTTTTTCAATTTAAGTGTTTCAATGTTATTTATAAACCCAAATAATAATAATATTAATCATTATTATTTCATTATCTTTTTAGTGTGTATATATATACACCAATATATGCATATATTTTTGTTCCCTTCTCAATCAATTCCTTAAATGCACCAAAATCTTTGGCATTTATAACCATTAATAATAATAATACTTCTTTATTATTATTATTATTCTATCACCAAAATATATAATAAACACATATTTATTTAAACCATTATTCTCTCTCTTAATTAAATATATCATATTTTCTTGTTCAATCAAATCAATAATCTCTCATGGATTATCTTAGTTTTCAAACAATTATAATTATATTTCATCATATAAATAACTTTATTTTTTCATATTAATTATTTATACAAAACAAAATAATTAATATCATATTTCACAAAAAAATCAAATTCATAATTAAATACAAAATCAAATAATTAATAATTATACTTAATTAATTTCAATTCCACCAAAACCAACTTTTTCCTTCAAGACCCCAATCAACCCAAATCTTCAATTCTTTTAATTAACCAAATCTTCTCCAATAAATTAGTTATTTTAAAATATCATAATTTCCAACCTGAATTATCTTAACCCAATAATTAAACTTTAGCTCAAATTCTAAATATAACACCTAAATAATTTTGCTATTTTTATAAATGCCCCTTAAAATAATTAATAAAATCTCCTTGAAGATTTGGGATGTTACATTTCTTTTTCCAATAATTATATTCTAATATATAATTAGGAAAATTTTTAAAAATAGTATATTTTACAAAATATTTACAACCTATAACAAATTCTATCACTGATAGTTATTTATATGCTATTAGTGATAGAATCCAAAATTTTGCTATAGTTTGTAAATATTTTAATTCATTTTGCTATTTTTAAAAATGCTCCATAAAATTATCAATTTTTCTTTTAAATAAATCCAATTTCTTCTCTTCCTTATTTACCCAATTATATCAACTTCTCCCCACCATTAACATTTAATTTTTCCAAACAATTAATTATCTTCCATAATAATTAAATTTTCACAAACATAACTATATTTACTCTTTTCCATAATTATATATATATAACTACACACACGCACACAGATACACACACAGACACGCACACACACATATCAAATCACACACGTATACGCACTCACATGCGTGTGCGGGCATACACACACATATCAAATCTCTAAAAAAATTTCACTCTTCAATTTAATTTAATAAACACCCAAATTATTTAATTAAATTCAAATTCAACAGCACCAAAAATCCAATTCTACTAATTAATGAAATATTCAATCAAAAAATATTTAATTAATTCTAATCTCACAAAACCATCAATTTGAAATCAAATATTTCCAATTAACGCCCAATAGTTTCAACATAATTAAATAAACTTAAGATAAACTATTACCTTAATTTTGGAGGCGTTACACAAATTATTAAGGATGTTATTTAGACAAGGATTCTCACAACAAAAAGAAAGTAAGATATATTTATAGTCTAAATTTTACTTAACTTCACCTCTAAGTCCTCTAAATGAACTTGATTAAGATAAGAAAAGCAAACTCCTTATAGTATGAAAAATGAGTTAGTAAAATAGGAAAATGAAAAATCAACAATTGAATTAAATAGAAAAAAAGACCACATGAAACAACATTAATGTTATGGGAAGATGGAGAGGAGAGTTAACCATTTTGAAATGTCTTCAAACTTCACAATTATCAAACTAATTTGAAAAAGAAAAGAATCAAAACTTACCTACATAAACTCTGAAAAACATAATTCATGAACATATAAACTACAAGCAAACAACTACGCTTAATATTCCATCTTGTGAACCAACCTCTCTGGATAGAGAATTAGTATTTAGTATGTTGTTCTAGTATTGAAGACACTAGAGGTCCAAAAACTAGAACTAAGCATAAAACAAAAACCACACAAAAAAACATTCAAAACAATTTATCAAAGAAACAAAAATATTAACACAACACACAGTTGGATGAATGCTTTAGAATTGTTTGTTTCAAAGAAGGAGATGCAACAACATACATATTCTCACTAGAGTGACAATCTAACCCAACCACAATAAAATCTTAAACCACACCATTGTCACCATAAAGTGTATTTTTTTAATTTGTTAAATTTTAGTAGTTAAGTTTTCTCCCCACTTACGAAAGAAATTTAAGATCAAATTGAATTTTTTTTCGAATGTAAAAGACCACGAGAAATACAAAACGAACTAATTCTCTCGAGTTAGAGGAAAAACCACTAAACAAAAAAACTCTCATCAAATTTTGTTCACCCTTATTTAAAGGAAGCTTCTTATTTTTGTTTGTCACTAAAAAATAAATTGTTTAACTTCAAATCTTCAAAGCTACAAAAGTCCTAATGGCTCCAAAAATCATTAAAGTCCTTTCTGAAGTTACTTACCCATGAAAAAATGGTCAATATGAGATTCCTTAGCACCCCCCCTCTCGTAGCTTCAAGTGTCTAAACTAGAAAGGAAGAATAACACTAATCTTGAATCATTAGCTTCAAGTGTCTAATAGCAGTAGAGTAAAGAGCCCTAATGCTTTCCAACTTCAGCCTATTTCAGACAGTTGGTTCTCTCACACCAACTACTTATCTATAAACAAAAAGTCTACCCCTTAAATTAAGAGAGAATAACCGAGAAAATTAAGAGCATAGAAGTTGGAAGGTATTTATCTTGTTGTTGATGCAAAGAGTTAGTCAGCAGAGGTTGTCGAAGACTAATGGAGGTCAACAGAGGATGTGAAAATTAAGATCTACAATATGGTGGAGAAATTATTTGGGTCAACAGTTATATTTCAGAGTTTGGAATGATAAAAAATAATTTATATATTGATATTGATATTCCTCCCAATGACCTCACCATAAAAACGATGTAGAAGAAAGGAAGTAGAAGACTAACCTCGAATCATTAGCTTCAAGTGTCTAATAGTCGAAGTAGAGTGACAAGCTGGTAGACGACGAACCCTAAGTGAAACCCATGTGGATGACGGTGAAAGATCAGATGAAGTTGAGAGATTGCAAGTCTGAGAAATTTAAGTCGAAAAATAGAATATTCTTGTACAATCGTGTGATGAAAGTGCCGACAAACAAAGACAACAACAACGAACAAGGATGAAAGTGTCCTTATCGTTGATTGAACAACAGTCATAAGAGGGAGCGTATCGCACTCGCCAGTTGAGGGTGGGTTTTAGCATAGGAATCATGTGAAGTCTAGGTCGAGAAAAGAATGAGAAATCATGAAAAAGGCTCTAAAAAGGTGGAAAATATTTAGCAGGATCATTATTATTTTATGTTTTCCATTTTTTTCTTTTATTTTTATTAGCCCATTTAAATGGGCTATCCTTATGGGCTATTAAAAGTCCTATCTGTTGTAGTGCAAGTCGAGAGAAATGCATCAAAAAACAATTTCCTGATGTTGATATGAAGTAAGGAACTCCCGATGCTGTTCCATAGTGCATCAAGAGTAGTCTCTTTTGACACACTTCATAACACGTCAAGAACTATGAACAACTCCCGACGCCTATAGAGAGATTATGTTTGTTTACTTTTTTTTTTAATTATTATCTTCATTGTTTTTAACATGTGGTACGTTTTTGTGCTTTGATTCTATTTAAATTCAATAAAAAATTTCAAACAAAACAAACACAAAATTTGTAACGACCTAACTTCTCTATCTAAATTGAAGTCATTACTTTTATATGAGTCTCATCCTTAAAGCATAAGAGTTTGTAAATTTTATATAAAAAAAATCAACAACATCAAATAGTCTTTATTCGGGCTCTATTTTAATCAAATTTAAAAATTTAAAACTATTGTTTATAAAAGTAGTCAAGAAATAACAGTAATCAAAGTCATAAAACTCAATTCAGTCTCAAATACTAAGAAATAAAACATTTAACAGAAGCTGTTTGAAGAACTTTTCCCCTATGGCAATCACGTCTCCTTCTTGTCCCTCGTCGGTCCTCTTGAGTTATCTTTGCCTGAAAAAGTTTAACATAAAAGGGCGAGTATAAACATACCCAGTAAGAGACCCACTACTAGTCCCGTTAGGGGAAGAATAAAACTGTTAACTTTCTATTGGGGGCACCCTGCGCTTTAACAATCTTGTGATCCCATAGGATACACGTAATCAGTCTAATGCCCCGAAGGATGCACAACAGGTGGTGATCTCGTAGAACACCTGCAAGGCACACTACCCAATAGACAAAGCTAACAATTTCCCCTCAGTCAGTTCCAAACATTTGAGCAGTCCATTCGTATTATAGTCTAACTATCCCATCATATAATCATTCAAGTTTAACACACTAACAGTCAATCTACTCAATTTTATCACAATATCAGTCGATAGTATAACAACACATCAGACAATCAAGCTATATATTTATAACACCTTTCTCAGTTCACAAGTACACTGTCCATACTTTAGTATAACATTCACCCAATCTAAACGTCAGTCAACATGTCCACATCCACACATTAGACAACCATACTCTACGTTTGTCGTCATATCTACATCTACATATATATGTATCGACGATAGTATACATTTATCATCGAGTCTACTTCTATATATATCAATCAACCATACTCGACTCAGAGATAACCATACAGTCAACACATTTCAAATCTAATAAATAGTCCAGTAGTAGAAACCCCTTACCTTATCTAATATTTAAGCTTCTTTACCTCACTAATGTTCAAAAAAGCAACCTAGACATAAGTAAACAGAGAACCAATTAATTTTCCAATTAACTTCATCCATCCAATTTACCGCAAATGCGAATTGACAACTTACCCAAGCTGATGGAAATTCAAACTCCACCTTAAACCTTTTGAAAAAATATCAAGGATTCGCCAACTGATTCAATGTGTACCTTCAAGAATTAAATATTTCGCTAATAATTAAATCCAATAGCAGCATTCAACAATAACCAAGCAACCAATAAAACCCATAATACGTTTTTACCCAAGCATGAACCAAATAGTTCACGGCAAGGCAGAAGTGACAGCAGCCGCGGGAGTAAAGTGAAGGGGAGTGTGTAATCAATCAGAATGTGGGTCGAATTTTAAATTCGCGGCTGGAAGGAGAAGCGCGCAGCTGCGTTACGGTCGGCAGACGAACAGACGCGACAACGCTGATGGTTGACGGACGAAGAGACGCGGTGGCTTTGTGAATCAAAATAGATGGAGAGCATAGATCTTTAGCGATGGGACGCTGACGGCTCAAAATTTTGGGCTGTCGAAAAACAGAGATGAGACGCTGACGGCTCAAACCCACAACGAACGATGCTTCGACTTCAACGGAAACAGAGGCGATTTGGTGGCAGAACTATCGGAGACGCAGCGTCGTGGCATGATCGGCTGGCGTCGAAGCAAAATGAAAAAATGGCTAAGAGAGGCAGGCGGCAGCGAGCACGGGGAAGAGGAAGAGTGAAGGAAGAAGATGAATGGCGTTTCACGCGTGAATGAGGGAATTTTTTTTTCTTTTTGTTTTTTTGTAATAATAATAAAAAATAGTAATAATAATAAATTAGAATAACTATTATTATTATTATTATTACTTTATTTATTGAATTCCTTTTTCATTTCTTTTCCCACAATTCTATAGTATAACAACACCCAACAAAAATTAAAACCTTTAAATAATAAGGTAACTTAATCAAACTACAACTCCTAAGGGGCCATTT
The DNA here is from genome assembly GCA_037974545.1 of Cucumis variabilis. NCBI lineage: Eukaryota > Viridiplantae > Streptophyta > Magnoliopsida > Cucurbitales > Cucurbitaceae > Cucumis > Cucumis variabilis. The sequence goes on along the minus strand of JBBPDI010091615.1, from coordinate 7,786 downwards.
GGATTGAGGGAATAGGGATGGGAATAACATTGCTAAGAATAAATTATGCCTGGAAATATAATGCATCAGAATAATATTTCTGGGAATTTATTATAACTATGTTTGGTTATGCAGCAGATGTTATCACGATCGTTTACCCTACAACCTCCTATACAATTGTTTACCCTTTTACGCGATCGTTTAGCTTTCTATACTATTATTGAATCTCTTACACAATTGTTTGGCTATAAGATCGTTTATCCTATTAACGCGATCGTTTAGCATTCTACTTTCAAACAATAGTTTACTTCTTACACAATCATTTAGCTTTCTATACAATCATTTACTTCCTACACGATCGTTTAGCTTTCTATACGATCATTTACGTTCTCTTACACGATCGTTTAACTTTCTACCTTCAAATGAATGTTTACTTCTTACACGATCGGCTAACTTTTCATATGATCGTTTGTTTAACTTCCTACACGATCATTTAAAAAAGTACTCCTTTAAAACATAATGAAAACGTAATGATAATGTTTTTGAACAATCTCTCAACTTTCACTCTTTCTACAAAATATTTAACCAGCAATAGAGACTCAACTTACCCATAAACTCACTTCATTGTACCACTGAATGTAACAATTATATTTAAACCTTCAAAGTGACGTTTAAGCCCCCCTCCCCCTGAAATTTACTTCATGATTTAAACTACAATCCCCAAGTACCCAATCTCTTAGTTTTCACTCTTTCTACAAATGTAACCAGAAATAGAGACTCAACTTATAAATAAACTCACTTTGGCGTGCTACCCAACGTAACAATTACATTTAAACCTTCAAAGTGACTTTTAAGCCCCTCTCCCCCCCCCAAAAAAAAAAAAAAAACTATGTCCATGATCAAACTACAACCTCTATATATTAAATCTCTCAATTTTCACTATTTCTACAAATGTAACAAAAAATAGAGTCTCAACTTACACATAAATTCACTTCGGCGTGCCATCGTGTAACAATTACATTTATGTTTAAGCCCCTCCCCCCCCCCCCACTAACTCCATGATCAAACCACACCCTATAACAACCCAACCTCTCAAACTCACTCTATTAACCAAATGCTACCATAACTGCAGAATAGTCAGGACCAATCATTAAAAATTTAAAAAATATGCACTTAAGTTCAAGGTCCTCATTGTGCTCGTGTCATTGATTATTATTACTTCTTCAAATATTTAATTCTCTCTAAATTAATTTTGAATCATATCCAAAAATAAATATATAAAATAAAGTTGAATTAAAATATAAACTTTATATTATAATGTATCACCATAAATTATATTAATTTCATAAGTAAATTTAAATATTTCAAATTCTATTTAAGACATAATAATCTTAATAACATTTTATGAGGTAAGAATGGGACCTAATGGATCTATAGATCACTAGATCTAACTATATGAGATTAATTGGCTAAACTCATTAACTACATTAATATATATTTGTTAACTGTGTGTATACTCCACTAAAGACTCATAACTGCACTCTTCTCACTATAGATATATTTTGTGTTCACTTATATAGACAAATAACTGCAAGTTATATGTCATTCACATGTGTTTGTAACACTACTTGGTCAACTTATCGTTTTAACCATGAGTTACATTTAAATGGTTGATTAAATACTCATGCTTCTATAAGCCTCTCTTAAGCCAATGAGAGAGTATAACCCTTTATTCAAGTTTTGAAGTCATCATTTAAGGAAACACTCATCTACTTATCCTAAGTAAAAAATAAGTGAATTTCATCTTGTAATATTATGTTCTCAGCTCCCCTCTTAACCTCGTCCTCAAAATGGTAGGCTTGCTAAGTCGGGAAACTAGCGACTCTCACTCCATGCAAATCAAAGGACAATCCCACATGAATAAGAGTCCAAAATACACTTAGAATTCATATGTCATTCAATTGAAATAGAAATCTAACTAGTTAACGAAGCTATATCTAGACGTTACTATTTCATGGTCCGGTCTTACGCAAACTTATTATGTATATGATACCCCACTAGCATGTCCCTTACATGAAGGCATCAGATCATTGTGTTTGTATCGAATATAAAGTGGGTATATCCATATTGTTATTAGGTCAAGGAACCTAACTTTATCCTTATACTATAGACCATTTAGACTGTATCTTGAACATTGATCCATGTATGTCTCTACATATAATTTAAGACTCGTTAATAAATAGTCAAAAATTTTAGTTTATTGATTGAGGGACTCGGCTCGAGAATGTGGCTCGATGGAGAACTTGGACGGAGATGATTTACGTGCAAAAGATTGGACGAGGCTCATTTAACGTGAAGCTTGGCGTGGTGGCTTAGGAAAGCTTCAGATGGAAAGAGACAACCGACTACAACAGATGAAGACGCTTCAATCAGAGATTGAGGGATGGTGGACGAGGTGGTGGCACTTCTTGACAGCAACGGGCTAGGATTTGAGTGAGGAAGAAGATGAGGAGATAGAGAGGATGAATCACACATAACGACGGTCCTTTTTTATAATATTAATAATAATAAATAGTTTTTTATTTCCTTTTCCATTTTCAAATAACTAAATCTAATCTTCCATTTCCTCAATTAATTCTCCCATCATGTTAAACTTTTCTCTTTTTTCAAAATATAAATATTTCACCATAATTATAATTTTACCAATAATATAAATTATTCTTCAACCTTCTCTATTTTAATTATATATATATATATATATATATATATATATAGGAAACTGTCAAAAATAACAAATTTGACCAAATATTTACAACATATAGCAGAATTTTCAGATTATATCAATAATAGACATCGATAGATACTGATATGTTTCTATTAGTAGAATTGATAGACAGTGATAGAAATCTATCAATTTCTATCATTAATAGAATCCAAAATTTTGCTATAACTTGTAAATATTTTAATTTGTTTTACTATTTAAAAAATCCTCCTATTAATATATACACATATATAACCATACAATTAACGACAATTCCTTGAAAAAAAATTCACCATTTTAATTAAAACCAATAACATAATTATGTCCATTAGTTTTTCCAGCTAGCTCATATGGAATCAGCTTAGAACAATATGTTGGAATAATTCGAATTGTTCAAATTAGGTAAAGAGAGAGAAACTAACAAATATATTTGATATAGTCATCAGTTATAAGTTTGAGATAGAGCTTTATACATAAATGTAATTTAAATATTAAAAATATGAATGCGAATTTATATTCGAAAGCTCGAAAATGATGGAAATGGTCAAAGTTGAAAAATGTCAAAATATTGATTTTTTTACTTTGAAAAGTCAAACTTTGACCTAATTTATATTCAGATGTGATTTGTATTTTAAAAAATGAATGCAGATTCATTCTCGAGAGGTCAGAATTAGTCGAGATGAACAAAATGGTAAACATTCAAAATGTTGACTTTTGGCTTCAAAAAGTCAATGTTTGACTTTGACTTGAATTGTCAAATGACCATATTGCCCTTGGACTGAAGTTAGTGGGAAAATCCAACATTTTATTGAATAGTCCAACTAATATTTAGTGGGATAGGTGGCTACATGAGATGTAAACACCTAGTCTTATAAGGTTCATTGATGGTTAGTGGATTATTAGGTGTTGATATTTAAGAAACTAATTTTGCATGTAATTAGCTTATTTAAAGGGTATTTTTCAACTTTTGGAGAACTTTTGGCAAAATTTTGTTTTTATGAATTTCAAAATAATTTCAACCTAATTTTATCTCCCAAATCTCAAACCAAAATTTCTCCTCAAATTCCATCTATCTCTTCCTTACTTCCTTCATTTATCGAGTCCCACAACATGGTTTTATGTCTGGAGAATAGCGGGTCAACATAATTGGTGGTCTCAAGTTTAGGTTTTCGAGATGATTATGAGAAACGAGAAACTTCAAAGGTATGATCTTTCTTTGAACCCTAATTACATTTAATTAGGGTAGTTTTGCATGTTAATTACTAAATAGTTTAGTTGTAATTAAAGTAAAACTCAATCCTTTTTCCACTGCACATGTTCCATGTTCCATCAGTAACTCCACTGCATGCTCAGGTCTCATGTTCCATTAGTAATTCCACTCTCGTGTCTCGAGTTACTTCAAGTGGTATTAGGGAATGCTAATTTTACTCAATTGCATATGGTGGGTATTAATTTATTAGATAAATATTTGTTAACTAAGATGGATATATTATGGTTTTCACAAACTAAATTAAGCTTATTTGGTGTAATAATTATTGTAATTGGCCCAGGTTTTATGGTCGTAATAATTTATAAGAGTCTATAATTTTTTAAGTGTCGTTATAGTTGAAAATAGGTTGTAATTGCATTAACCGAGAGAGAGAAAAGGTGAAAATTAGAGACAAATAAAGTATAGACCTGGAAAGGACGCCCAGACCCGACGAATTAACCCAAATTCAGTTGCTGACTTAGTTCGTAACCTAGCTATCTAGCACGGCCCATTTGCTCATCGGCCCATCCCAACCCGCGTCTGTCACCTCTACCTGACTTGGTCCATGTTTGCTCGTGCTCGTGCTCGTGCACCTGTACCCGACCCGACTCTATGCCCCACATTTGACCTATACCGGTCTAATGCTGTTTGTTGATTTTGGGTCGGTTCAAGCCCAATGGTTGGGTCTTAGGCCGATTCAAGTGTTTTTGGGTCGATTCTAGCAGTCTTTAGGTGTTTTTCCAATCGGTTCAAGTGGTTCGTGAGCTCTAATGTATTACACCAAATTATTATTGTAATAATTTAGTTTTGGGCTTAATTTAGAAGCTAAAAACATTCCATTTTAGAATGTTTTAATTAATTATGCATGTGATGTATGTTTTAATTAAAATTAAAATTGTATGTGCATAAAGTATGCCATAAAGATTTAGAATCCCACCATAGGTTAACATGTTCATGCATTGAAAGCATGTTATAATGATTATAATATATGGTATGCATGTTAATTAATTAATATGATTATAATATATGGTATGCATGGTATCCATGTCGATATATGGTATGCATGTTAATTAATTAATATGATTAATTAATTGTTTAATTAAGTAAATTAATTTTGATTAAATATAATTTTATGAAATCAATTAATTAATTAATGATTTATTTAATTTAATTTAATATGATTTAATTAAAAGTTAAATAAATTAAAATCCATATTAGTTGATTTCTTTATATAATGAATTGTTGAATGAATGTTATAGTATTGCCTAGTTCTTTTATAAGTGTTATAAAATGAATTAAACTTTTAAAATCTATAACAAAGAAAAGTTTCATATTCACCTTGGTTAAAATCGTATCAACTAAATTTCTATAGAATTAGGTCAATGTCTTGTAAAACTGGTTACAAGAGGCTCACCTAATTCGATCTTGTAAACAAATTGAATAAGATGACTAAGGTTAAAATGTTCTTAAGTTGACGGTTTATGGAACACGTGCTACCTGGAGATCGTAATAAATTTTTGAGCTTAGTTAACCTAGTTTTATGAGCATGTGTGAGATGTAAGGTAATAAAACTAGTTTATAACATAGACATCATAAGTTAAAATTCATTATAATGATTATGCTGGATGTTTCACCTAGACTAAGGATATGTTTAAGTTAGCCTAAATATGATCTTAAATTTATGAGTACCCTTTAAAACTTTCTTATAACACTTTAGCTAGACACAAGTAGCGTAGTTTTAGCTCTAGCATTTGTAAGAGTTCACATCGTGAGTTTCACGCAGAACTTTGGGCTATGTATAGGAACAGACTTTAGTCAGAGAGTGTTTGCATGAACCTTTGACAAAATGAATAGGGAAAGTAGTTTATAGTAAGTGGGTGAGGGATATGTGATAGCACATCTCATGGTCACTTCTATTACGCCTCACTGTGAGATTCTTATAATGCGCCTAATGTCTGTCATGGAGCGACCTTACCAATCAGAGGGGTGTGTTATAGGATTTGGAACACTACAAACTTCATATATGGATAGAGTCTCTTTGATCGGTTTTCATATTGACTTTTCACTTTTAGGAGCATAAAGATTCTTATCTCTAAGATCCAAAAATGGTGGGTTACACTTACAAGAATTACTAAAGAGTTAGTATATTCTCAACTGAAATAGCATTAACTAAATGCTATGGAAATATGAGATATTAGGGAGTTAACATCTGGTTAAGATTGTCTTAACTGAAAGGAGGAGTAATCGACTACCCCTCTGTAGAGGTTATTCTGAACCTTTGAAATATTATTGTAAAACATAATAATGATGGGTACGTTATTAATATTTGCTAAACTAAATTGCTTCTTAAAGGATTATAATTTTTTCACTAAATAAAACATGTTTTATTTTTCAGCATGAATCACTACAAGAAATAGGATTTATCGCGATGCCAGAAAATACGTCGCTTAAACTGACGTCGGTATAAACCCATCTTTTCCAACGTCGACCTACTCACATCGAAGAAAAAGATAATCCACGACATCGTGCCTCTCCACGTTGTGGAACGTTAAAAATATATGTTATATATTTAACTTTTTGCGACGTGGAGAGGCGCGACGTCGCGGATTATTGGGATTTCGCGACGCAAGGAGTCTCCACGTTGCGGAATATAAAAATATATCTTATATATTTAACTTTTTGCAACGTGAAGAGAGGTGACGTCACGGATTAGTGGGATTCTGCGATGTGAGGAGTCACCACGTTGCGAAAAGTTCACACAGAAAATCAAACGTTTCCACTTTCTGCGACGTGGTGTCACTCACGTCACAAAATCCGACTAATCCGCAACGTCACGCTGCAGAAGCAAAAATGAATTTATTACGTTGGTAAAGGAAACGGCGGTGTGACGTTGCGGATTAGTCAGATTTCGCAACGTGGGTGGTACCACGTCGCGGAAAGTAGAAACGTTTAGATTTTCGTGCGAACTTTCCGCAGCATGGTGACTCCTTGCGTTGCAAAATCCCACTAATCCACGACATCACTCGTCTCCACATCGTGGAAAATGGAACGAAAATAAATTCGTTATGTCAACATTCTGCGATATGACGTTGCCGTTAAGGTCATTTCGCGATGTTTTCGAAGACGTCGCGGAAAGTCCTGCCTATTTCAACACAAAATTCCTTCGGGGAGACCACACTAAACCAAAAAATCTGAGAAAGAAGGAGAAATCATCGAAGGAGAGCTAAAAATCGTCTGTCCGTTGCCGTCCATTGCCGCTCGTCGTCTTGAGGTCGTTTTTTTTTTATTTTTTTCACATTTGGGTGGTATGTGTATGTATATGTAAATATATATGTTTAGGGTTATGTATAGGTGTTTATGTGTATGTATGTATATATATGTTTAGGTGTATGTATATATATGTTTATGTGTATGTATGGATATGGTTATGTGTATTAAATTATATGTATATATATGTTTATGTGTATGTATGTGTATATATATGTTTATGTGTATTAAATTGTATATGTGTTTATGTGTATGAAGTTTATATGTATATGTTAGGTTATGATTATATATATGTTTAATATATATGTATGTTAGGTTATAATTTTTAGTTGTTATGTAGAATTTTTTTTTATTGCAATTACGAAATTAATAAAAATTTGAATACATTCTATTGACCAACAAAAGTTTAGGGTTTAGTAAATATGAATTTCAATATTGAATTTGATATTCAAAATGAATTTCTTATTGAAATTGCATTTGAATTTCAATTTCAAATGCAATTATTTCAATTTTTAAAATTGTTAATTAAC